>OX155963.1:1085838-1182973 GCA_944548615.1 Micropterix aruncella
ATACATATATATATATATATATATATATATATATATATATATATATATATATATATATATATATATATATATATATATATATATATATATATATATATATATATATATATATATATATATATATATATATATATATATATATATATATATATATATATATATATATATATATATATATATATAATATAATATATATATATATATATATATATATATATATATATATATATATATATATATATATATATATATATATATATATATATATATAAGCCATTTTACGTTTTAACAAATCTTCTGGTCGGCGACATGCAGGTAATGATGATAGCGTTGTCCGGCGAAACTAATAGCAATATAGTAAATTATTATTGCATCTGTAGCATTTTTATATAGGCTGACGTCACAGAAAGCATATAAAGAGGAATGCCATATATTAGTCTATTGGAACATTAATTATTTGTACCTAATTATTATGTATCAAAAACCTGTATACCAAATTAAAATTGACATATCTAGGTAAATTATAATTAAATTAAGAGCTATGATTTCAAAGTTCGTTATTATATTTTGATATATGATGCCTCGCATAGGCGTGTTTAGAATGCCATATATTGGGCTATTGAGCATAAGGGAAGATTAATCAATATTTCGGACTATGAGTGATATCTACACGTTGCGTTTCATGGTAAAATCCTAGCTGCCAAAACGAAGTACGACATTGAGCAGTCTAATAACCTATGTAATCTATGATAAAAGTAGAAATGTATTCATACAAAATAAATGGTAATGCCGATTCAGGGATCGATCGATTGAGAGCTCACTGTACTATGCTATAATTCTTCATATCAATAGAAACAAGTAGTGTTTTTAAATTAAGATTTTATATTGTTGAACAAATTGATAACATTAAATACTTAGGAAATAGGTTTTTTTTAATTATGGCAGCATTTAAAGGTCGTGTTTTGGCTCTGTGGCCATGGTTTTGAATGCCATGTTAGGTTCGATCTCGGTCTTGTGGAAGATTGGAACGTCCATCATGTGCATGTTGGGGGTCATGAATTCACCCATTTCCATGCGGCGGTCCAAGGGGAAGCCCAAGGATCTAGAGTCCAAACGGATCAGCCGCGTTGAGGTATTCTCCGGGGTATGGAGTGGAGTGACGATCGTGTATAACTGGAACATCATGCCTCCCTTCGTTCCTTTAGGCAGACCCAACCTATTGGGAAAACCTAAAGTCCTATCGATTTCATCGACGATGAACTCTTCCCTACCAGCGAGGGCAGCGTCGATCTTCTTTGCGAGCATTCTGGTCGGGGTACGGTCTCGTGCGCTGTGCAAAAACTCAGTCGAATCGCGTTCGATCCTGTTCATGCCGGCTTTCAGTGTGTGCACCGAACTATCGATCTGGAGGAAGTTGAGGCGATTCATTTCCATTTCTAACATGTTTCCCATGACGTCACGCTTGGGTCCGATGAAGATCTTGACGAGAGCGTCGACCTCTTTGTCGGACTTGACTTCCATCTTGACGGTGAAGGGCTGGTGGTTCAGACGCATCTGCCTGGCGAGGATGATCAGCTTGTCCTTCTTCTTAGTCATTTCTTCGTCGTTCATGAAGACGGCGTTGGTGATTTCCATCTTGAAGTAGTCGAAGAATGTGACTAGTTTGTCGACCATGACGTTTTCGATTTTGACTCCTGGGAACAGCAGCTCTTCCTTAGTGTACCTAGGGAGGTGATCGTTGAAGATGACCAATGGGCGCGTGAGACGCTTGTACAGCTGCCAGAACATTGGATCGCGGAGCGACGTTTCAAAGTGGTCCAGGGCTGATGGAGCAATCTTATCACTGAAACAAAAATAATGACATGACATATTATCAAACATAGAAAATATGAAGCAGTTATGTGTTGGCAATTAAAGAGATTTTCCTACAGCTGCCAAGACAACCAACCGTATAGAGGCAGGCTAGATTATTTGTTCAAGCAGTTCCAGTACATGGGAACTGCTTGAACAAATAATCTAGAGATTGGCTAGTCATCACCAAATTTCCCTCTTTGACATATATGTAATAAAAATACGGCAGTTACATCTATTCAAACGACTATAGAAGAAATTGATCCACTTAGTACATATTACCCCAGACAAAATGGCACGTTGGTATATCTGAAAAAGTATAGTATACCTACATTCTAATAGAATACCACAAGTATAGAATACCTACAGAGAAAAATACTACAACAGGGTTAGGAAATCCAACATAAGGAAAGGCAACGATTCCAGGATGGACGGGAGTCCAAGCCTACTCTCACTAAATTAGTCCAAGCTTGAACAAAACACTGAATCACATATAACAACCTTTCCTGCGGATTCATTTGGATATATCAAGTCCTTACTTATAAATTCAAAACTATTTTTTATTGAAAAATATACACTAAATAATATTGACCCCCATTATACAGGATGGGCCAGAAAGGCGTGCGATTTTAAAAACACTCTAGCGTTTGGACCTTATGAGAGGGGCCTGCGCGGGTGGTGGGGTTGAGAAGCTCGGTTCTCGGAAATTTAGTCGCGATGGATCTCTTCACCGGAGCGCAACGTGCATTCTGCGTTAAACATTATTATAAAAATGGCGATTCGTGCGCTATTGTTCGGCGATTATTTCGGCGTGAGTTTGAATTACATGACCTAAATCAATGTCCGAAGGAAAATGTGATTCGTTCGTGGGTCAGAAAGTTCGAAGCTACTGGTTCGACTCTCAAACAGAAGCCTGCGGGACGCCCAAGGTCAACAAGAACGGAGGACACAATTGAACAAGTTAGAGCTTCAGTTCAACGTAATCCTGGTCTATCGACTCGCAAGCGATCAGCCGAACTTGTGGTATCCAGAACATCTTTGCGTCGCATTTTGTTGAAAGATCTGAAATTGCACCCGTATAAAATTCAACTTGTGCAGGAATTAATGCCTCTTTGGCGGTTGTAAACGAGATGTTTACTGGAAAACTGATATCGCGCCGAGGTGACATTGCATGGCCGCCTAGAAGTCCGGATATAACGCCACCGGACTTTTTTATGTGGGGATACCTGAAAAGTAGAGTCTACTCCAATAACCCAGCCACGATTAAGCAGTTGAAGACCAATATCCGAGAAGAAATTGCAGCTATTCCCCGCGCAATGTGCCAGCGAGTTTTTACTAATTTGAGGTTCAGATTCGAGGAATGTTCGCAGCGCGATGGTGCACACCTGGATGATGTTATTTTTAAGAAATGAATTTCCCAGATGTCTATTTTAATACAAATAAAAAATTGTATGTGAATTGTATTTAGTTTTTTTATTATAATTTTTTCAATTTCGCAAATCTTTCTGGCCCACCCTGTATATGCAGTTATGTCATTTTATTCGAAGTTAGTTAAAACCTTTGCTGAAGGACTCTTATGAACAGGAATCAATTAATGCTTTGGAGTCGTTATTCACTGCCTCTATGGAGTTATTTTTCCTCTGTAAAAGACTAGTTTACACAAATTCCCAAAGAAGTCAAAATCTGTCGGAACAAGATCTGGCGAACAGGCACGGTAGGACAAAAAAGTCTCCAGTCCTACATCCTGGAACCTGCAACTGTTTGCTGCGAATTCCTTTCACGACCACAGTCTTGAGTAATCGTGCAGTAGCACAGGAGAAAGCGATTGACCAGGCTTTGTTAATTACAATCTTTTCCGTTATTTTTTGCAGTGCTTAACAGTATATGTTAGCGTTAACTGTGGCACTAAATGTACTGTTGTTTTTTGTCGTTTAGTTTGCTAAGATTTTTTTGAGAGGAAACCTGTCTATACAGTCCACCTGTTTTCCTTATTCGGGGGTTTTGTTTAATGTCTTCAATGAAATGTCTCGAACTATGTATTAAAATATACATAGACAATTTATAATTATATAAATTCATAACACATATTGGTTTGCTGTACGGTAACTATTTCAAAATCAACATTGAAATCACAATAAACAATGACATGTGATTCTTAAGGTCCGCCAATTCACTCGCTCTGTATTAACGTGACTGCTGAATTTATTTTTGCGACATTTTTTTGAGGCTTTGAACTCTGTTAGGCTAATATTTTTCTACCTTATCCTCCACAGAAAGTAAGAAATTAAAAGTGTATTCTTAGTGCCGTCTGATGTTGCCTTAAAGGTCCAATGTTTTGCCCGATTTGACTGCATAACTATAGTTTTGACTGTAGCTAGCTAAAAACCATCACGCTAAGTCAACACAATAGGCGATTCCGTCAACCCAGGAAGTTTTAACAATATCATGTCGCTCTGTCTCCCATGGGGTGAACGTGAAACTTAGCGGTCAAAGACAGTCCACTGTCTAACTCCACCGGCAAACCAGTGAGGGGCCAACGCCTTACCGGGAGGTACTGGGAAGTAAAGCAGCGGGCCGATCTCACACCCTTACAACCAGATTTGACGGATTTCTCTGTACTCCAGTCTGGTCACAAATACGAAACGCTTGCGCGGCCTCTAACATGCTAGCGGTAATTCAGTTCAAATGTATTGTGGACCGTGGGGCTCACACAAGTAACGACGTATCTGCAATATTATAGGGCGTTGCAGGCTCAGCAGGTACCTCGATATGAAGATCTATTGCAAAACAACCAGCCTCAAAACTTAATTATCATCAAACGTAGAAAAATCATTTTAATTGACTTACTCGTCATGGCTCTTGAGATGTCCACCTAGTAGGGACCTGGCTACCATCCAAACGTATCTGTAGTAACGGCTGTGTTTGAATTCTTCCGTAGTTTCTATGAGTTTTCCGAGCATATTGATATCTTCTGGCTTCTTCAGCATTTTCTCGGTACCATCGGGCTGCAAGAATTGGAAACATACGCTGAAGGAAGTTTTTTAACAATAGACAAAGCGCCTGAATAGACATTAGGAGATTAAATACATTGAAAAATTTAACTCTGTTTCAATTTATTTTATTGTTTACTATACTTATGAAGCTGTTAAGGGGTTCACATCGTCAACGATACACGTGATGAAGAGAGGGTTCGTGGTGATTACTTCAAACTACAATTTGAAAAATCCTGTCTTGTTTCCATGAAAACGCTAACTATACTAAGAATCAGTCATCTTTAAGACTAATTCTGGAACGTGGAACTTTGATTCGGATAAAATTGCACTAGGCGTGTATGCAAAATACTTCGCAGAGTATTTGATGCCATAAAGATGTATAGCGTTTGGAACGACAAAAAGCATAAGAAATTTTGAAGAATAAAATATATGAAATGACTTAGTCTATTAAATGACAAGATTCGAGAGCATCGTAATATCAAAAGACAGCAATGGACTGATGAGTTGAAGACACGACGGGTGATTTTTGAATCGATAGAGAAAATGTCGTGTACAAGATGACGTCCTCTATCACTATGACCTAACATTGCAAGGTTCCGAATTCGATTCCAGGCTAGGTCACATTTTTCCGTTAGGATAAAATTAACGGAATTGCATTTCAATTATGTCGGTCGATCGCTATAACCAAACACACACTTACACACATGTTACACACATACATACATATAAACACTTCATAGTAAGATTGGTTCTACGAAATTGTCGCATGTAATAACCCGCCCATTGTGAAATTTCACTATAAAGAGTAGAAACAAACAAACAAACTTTCATTTCGATATTTGAGCATGGAATGCGGGATTGATAGAGGTATGACGTCATCATACGACGTTTTTTCTATCGATTTAAAGTTCAACCTCGAAAACGTATTTGGAATCAGCAACTTACAATATAAAACCCAGATAACGACAGAGTATAGAAAGATTCCCGATGATGTTTATTAATACCCATGAATACGAAGTTACCAAGATATTGAATGGGAGTGCTATTGATGATGAGGATATGCTCTCTATCTATACGGAATTAAGAAGGTGTTGTTTTAATAATTACCATAATAACTACGCCACTGGATACAGCCTCACGGATGCGCCGTTCCAAATCCTCAACTTCGATGAGATCATCCAATTTGTATTCGGTACGCATGTCGTAGCTGTTGGGGCGGTAGGGCATTTGAACACCAGTAGGATACATGATGGATGGGTTGTATCCTGCTCTGATTGTCTTCCACCAGTCGAATCTGTCGATCGGTCCCATGCCATTGGACAACCTTTCCATGTGGTAGCGAGCCAGCAATTGCTGATGCAGGTAAGCGAAGATCTCACCGCGCTTGTCATCGTCCAAGCCTTCCATCCAGAATGGATAGTGGACGTGGAAGTAGTAGTAGAACGCGTTCAAGCCGACGTCCTCGGTGAAGTAGGAGAGCATGCTTTCGCGGTTCATCTGCATGTGCGTACCGGTGTAGTTAGCGTCGATGGTGACGACGTTGCCGTCAATTGTCATGCCGTGGTGTCCGTGTATCTTGAGACCGTCGACGGTCTTCCTCATTTGCATGAAGTAGGCCTTCTGGATGACGTCGCTGGTGACGAAGAAGTAGGGGTAGATTTCGTAGGGTGGGGACAGGACCATGCCTTTCGTCTCCTTATGGCGGAGAACGGCCACATTCATAGCGTAAGTGAATATACCAGCGTTGACATGCATGCGAGCCCAGCACGCAGTGCTGTAGAAAGTATCCCAGTCTTTAGCGTGTAACAAAACGCGGACAAGGGCAATAGCCTGCTTCCTCTGCCTTTCGTTCATGATGCTGAAGATATCTCCCATGGGGAGCATCCCCATTTTGTACATATCCACGAACTTTTTGACGGTTTCCACATCCTGGAAATAAATAATCAAATATTACATACGATCAAGAAATTAATTCGCTTATCCCAAATTCCAGAATTCTCAAACATTCGAACCTCGTATTTATCCAAATGCTTCTCAATGACGTAGTCCTTTCCCTTCTGGATGATATCATCTCTTCTCGTCTGTTGCAAGATGTGTTCGAAAAGGACGAGCAGCTGTTTCTGCCGTACGAGAAACTCTTTATCAGCTGCAAAAAACGCATACTTAATACAAAACGTCTAAAATTTTTATTCAAGAATAGCTGTTGATAATTGTGATTCTTACCGACTCTGTGTTCCGTTTCAGTCGCCGGCTTGGCTGAAGCCAACGCCAAGAAGGCAACAGCTATTACTGTGAGACACCGCATGATTGGACAACACACCAAAGTGGACTGTAACATCGAGCGCGACAGCTTCCAATTTTATAACAACCGTTATCAACTCTTGTTTTTTTTTGCGCAAGTCTTAATTATTACTATCGCCAAACATAATAATAGTTGCCAAAATAATTATTCAACACTATTATTTTTCAGCTTATCACTATGGAATGTTTGAATGCTGAAATCCAGGTTTCATTTGGGTGATCTGATGATAAAAAATGTCTTTCATGACTGTTTTATTTACTCTGTTGGCTCTGGTACTGTTCGATGTATCATGCAATCATTGTCTGGATCGACCAATATTTAAGAGTTGTCAACTAAGACGGGCGAACCCTTCACCCCAGAGACTTTTGTACAACACAGTCCATTATGACCACAAGCCCGTGAGAGTCCAACACCTTACTGCGAGGCACTGGGTAGTGAACTCAGCGGGCCGAATTCGCGCCCTCACTACCAGACTTGGACGAATTTCTCCGTCCTCCAGTCTGGTAAAAAATTCAAGGTCGCTTGCGCGGTCTTTACCTGACGTAAGCGGTAATTCATATTGAATATATCGCGGACCGAGGATTGTCATGGCTGCTCAGCATCGCGTGGCCAACGGAACGTTTAAACGATAGAAGACGTCAGAAAACTACTCTGTTTAGGAAACGTACGTCTCCAGACATCCCGGCGTGGCTAGCAAACCGGCCAAATAGAGTTGTCAACTACAGCGGGCGAACCCGTCATCTCAGGATGTTTTAACGATTGTTCGTTCTATCTCCCGTGAAGTGAGCACAGAAGACTTGGACAAAACAGTCCACCGTCAAGCTCCGCCACATGCCCGTAAGAGGCCAACGCCTTAACCGCGAGATAACCAGGTATGTTACCCAGCGGGCTTCCACTCCCGCCCTTACTTTCAATTGCGACCAGATTACACCGGTCTCTTGATTGGTTTAGAGTTCGAGGTCGCTTGCGCGGTCCTCTCCGAAGCGGTGAAACGGTGTACCCGGCTGTTCACCCAGGATCGGGTAGCCGATGGTCGTTTCAAGACCAGTCGCCGTAAGGTCCGCCACCACCCCCGCTATATAAGAAACAGTACTGCCTCCAGACTGCCCCGACTGTTAGTCAGAGTACACAATCGATTGGCTTCACTGCACGGTGCGCAGACCGTCCAAGAGCGCCAGAAGGTTGACTCATAGGAGAAACTAGCCCTAAGGCCAGAGTCCTGACCGGGCTAGTACTTCATGCGTGGAGGCCGCTGGATGGGTGTTGACCCGTGAGTGTGACCAACCCTGAACAGAATGGGTCTTCGTGGCCAACTCAGCAAGGGCCCATTAGCTCCCATCAGCATACCGGCCAATGCAGCAAACGCCCAGTTCCGCCCGAGGCGACCCCCTGAATCCGCAGTCTTCAATCCCAGCTGCCTCCGACTGCATGTTACAGCCGTCTGTGTGTATTCCCCCATGACAGCGGCCAAACGCTTAATCAGATTGAGCTGAAATTTGGCAACTAGGCATCATTTGGTCATGGCAAGAGATTTAAAAGTTTGTGGTTGAAATGAGTCTGCCATGGTGCTGACTAGACATATTTCAATTTCAAAATATTGGTCTAAGAGTCTTAAAATTTGATACACATATGCCTTGTTAGGTCGAAATCACAGATGCATACGAGTATTTGCATAAACGATTGAATTAAACTTATTTCTTTGCATTCTCATTATCAGTGCACGTCGCCGACGAACGATTCCCGTCATTGACTCTCGATATATTTGATGCTTAATTGCCTTGCGAGGTGAGTTCCTCCTGAAATAATATTACACTCCGCTCAAATCCCTCCATAGGTTTTTGGCTACCAGCCGGGAAAGTTTTGGGGTGAAAAAAATGATATTTTCTTATTATATTTATACACGACCCTTAGAGCTCATCTATTCAACCTTGGCTTGACTGAGAGCAAGGATTGCCGAATACGTGGCGAGGAACCTGAAGACAGCATACACATTGTTGGTTGCTGTCCAGGGCTCGCCGCTAAAAGACACAGTTTACTAGGACGAGCCTTTCTCGAACCCAGCGATCTGCCCAACTTGAAGGTCAGTGACCTACTTGGACTGGTAAGAAGTACCGGGCTACTAGCTGACCACTGACCTAACCACACAGTGGGTAGTTACAAAAGACCTTACGGATCTAGGTGACATCAAGGGCTGGAAACAAGCCCCCCACTCTATCTACTACTACTACTACTATTATATTTATACAATAAACCAGCCGGTAGAAGTCCCTACACTTGTTATAGTCAAATTTATTTTACTTGTTTTTTGGTATACTTTAAGTGGTACCTATATATTTTTTGACCGATTGGCTATTTTGTAAAACTGTAAAAATAATTAAAAATAAAATTTAAAGTAAAAATATAAATTCTGTTATAAATAATTTGAGCTGTTAAAATACCTAAGAATGTATATATGAAACAAACACAATTAGTCAAAATATAAAAACCAACAGACAGTAATAAACAATCTGCACGCGACAATCTCGAGCTATACATTTCGACGTCCCTCGAATGCAGACCACTTTTGGGCAGAGGCATTTTGTGTACATAGCCCCCAGGATCTTTAATATGCTAGACGAAGTCTTCTTCTTCTTTTAAAGCCAAGATTGATTCCTGGCTAAAACATGACGCCCGGCAAAATATTCACAAATTAATATACCGAGACAGTTCCCATCATTAAATCCTATCCTTGACAATTCTTATTATTATTATTTTCGCTGACTTTTTATTTATTACTATTATTTATTCATTAATGTTGGTGACTATTGTTGGATATTATTTGACAATTTACTTTATTTTATTTTTATTTTATTAACACGATTATTTATTTTCTCTGTTTTATTTTAAATATTTTTCTGTTGTGATCATTATTTAGTGATTTTTAGTTATAATTTGTAATGGTGACGGTAATATAAATATTTCTTTTAATTTTAATTTTTCTTTTTTTTTCAAATCGCCAAATATATGTGAACTAAAAACTAGAGAGCTCGCTGCCCTGGAACAAGTCCTGGCACTTAGTTGGGCAGCAGCAGTACATACCTGCTAATGCTCATATCGGCCTTGTTCAATTTTAATTTCAATTTTAATACTATATTGTTTTATTGGTTAGTGAGACCTATGCATTGTAAATAAATTGTAAATTAATTATTTAATTAAATAAATAAATAAATAAAATAGCCAAATTGGAAATATAAAATTACAAATAGTCAATACAATTTTATCTTTAATTATCAAAATGATTGTTAAAAAAAATTGCGTTAAAGATTACAAAATTTATAGATACAATATATAAATAGAATGCATTGGGATCCTGGCCTATTTTCTTAAATTGAACGTCTTCAAAATTCCTGACGCACAATGGAATTTTGTTGAAAAAAAGTTTATAATATCATTTTTATCATTTGTGTTTTTATTGTTCTTTTGCGTAGCCAACGTTCTAAATTTGTTATAAACTTAAGCTATAGGTTAGCTGATAGACATTGCTGCAAGGCAATAAGCTCGCCTTTTTTATTTAAAATAAAGAGTTTATTATTATTATTATTATAAACACATTTTTAAAAAGAAGCTTTTATTAAAATGCTCTGTCCCGAGCCAACCTTGGGTGCAACAGCAATGAAAGAATGATAATTGAATGCGTATATTAAAAATGTCGTGTCTGTGCTGTTGACCGTTGAGCAGCCCTGACGGGGTGAATTTTAGAACGGGCTATCATAATTGAATGCGTATACAAAAAATAGTTTCTGTGCTGTTGACCGTTGATGTGTCCCTGTTTCGGGAGCCAACCCTGGGTGCAGCAGCCGTATCGCGGTGAATTTGAGTAAGGACTATCATAATAGAATGCGTATACAAAATTTAGTTTCTGTGCTGTTGACCGTTGGGTAGTCCCTTCGTCGGGAGCCATGTCATGGTGAAATTTAGAATGGGCTATCATAATTGAATGCGTATACAAAACTGTGTGTCAGTGCTTATGACAGTGGAAGAGTAGCCTCTAGTAGTTGTAAAATCAGGTCATGCTCACCACAAGAATGCATTGTCGCCGGAACTGAATAAACGTGTAAAATTTCAACTTTATATGATAAGAGGAAGTGGTTTTAAATACGTTTAAACTTATTTGGACGGCTGTGAGTTCGACAGGCGAGAAGAGATTCACTCTAGCGTATTGCTCTGTTACGTTCACTTAAACTAAGTTTACAAAGAAACGCAATCGGGCCCAATAACCCAATAAATAAAAGGCGATCATACAAAATATATGAGAGCTGCTCGTTAGTCGCGGAGGCACACGAAATTGAATTTTTGCTAGACTAGCTGGCCTGTCTAGTCGATTGTGTAAATTCTAACACGTTACATTTTTAAACGTCCTGCGTGTTTTAAATCTATGTGTTTAAATTTCAAAAGCTGCTCTACATACCCTCCAAATATTTCTGAGGCCACATTTGTTCGACAGTATTTTAGTTCGACTATAATAGTCAATATCCAAAGTGAAAATACAGTTGGTTATATCATAATCCTAATTGTTTAAAACACAATAACCAAAATATAAATGTAACAAAAATCCTTAAAAAAACAGTAAAAATAAAAAGTCGCTGTGCACACTGAAACGAATTCCAAATTAATAATAATAAAAATTCTATTAATTGAAAAATATTAATTTACAATTGTATAAATTGCAGAATCTGCCTAACTAGTCCTTATACCGTATTAAGGAAGACTCTATTTATGGCAATGATTTATTATTATGCACGTAATATTAAAACGAAACATACAAAATATGATAAAATATAATACAGATAAATCAATTCAAGTTAAACTTAAATTTATATTTTAAAATATCGATATTGCATGATCATGGCTTTAAAAATTATTATCAAATGACGAAATATGAAGTTTATAGAACAAGTAAATAAATAATATAAAAAAATATAAAATGTCTTGCAATGTATGACAATAATAATAATGCACACCTTTACTTTAAAATATGATTTAATAAGTTTTCCTCCTCATGTCTATTAAGTTGACGTAAATATTAAGTAATTTTAAATGTTGTGCAATTAATGGTCCATAATCCAGTGCTAATCGAATCAAGGAGATATAGATGCTTGTTAATTAAGGATTTTGGATGTGAAATAGACTTATTGTTCTGAAGACGAAGTTTATTTGCTTTTCGACAAGCCCATTGAGGTGATAATGAAATGAATAATTTTGCTCTACTATATACTCTGTCTTGTAGACGTCGTCACAGTTAATTATGATCAGCAATATTTGACGTCTTAGCAGATTCTCAGACTTCAGCACTGATAATGACCTCATCCAAAAACAACCTCTATAAGTCATCGGGAACAAAATGATAATTTGCAATAGTGTGTGAAATCCGGGTTACAAAACTAGACAACTACATGAATAAGTATTACAATCAACCGGGTTGTCTTATTAAACAAATATGTATCTGCCGATAAACTCAATTAATTAATCTGACTCTGGAATTTACCGACAAAACGCCTATCTTTTTTTTTATCTCCGAGAAATAATAATTCCAGACGGTCAATAATCATGTGTCATCAGCAAAATATGCCTGTTTTCGATATTTACTTAAAATTTCCTAAGTAAATATTTTCAGGTCTTGTTGTTTCGTTTTCTTATGATTACAACTGTATATAATAAAGAAGTTATTGACAATAATTAATGATTATTAATTTACAATTTTGTTTTGGTAACAATTGTCGACTATGTCTCCTGATTTTATATTTAATTATATAAAAAAACAATTATATAACATTCTAAATACACATAGTCGCCGATAGATTAATAGAAACGCTCCACTGGTTGTTTATAGAAAGGAGCTATTTTATCGGAATAAAAAATGAGATTACGTTACCTTTGCTGACACTTTCGAAAATGTTGCGTAAGCCTACGCAATTAATTTGACCTGTTTTGGCATTTTTATGATATCCAGTAAATAAAATTAATTACTATTTTGATTACTGGCTCATTTAATAACATATTTATTACAGCTTTTAAAAGTAGATTGCAACAATGTTTTTATCAGTTGACCCCTGCTATTCATTGTTTCAATCGAGAACATAGTAGGTCTATTTGAGACGAAGGTATTCTTCTCTACTAAATTCAGTATTGATGGCGCGAGAATCTTGAATAGTCTTCCGGCAAAATATACGGAACTCGCTTTTTAAACAACCATTTAAGACATTTTAAGGAATAATAGTTCTGTATGAAGTAACCAGTTCTTCTCTTTTCTGTGCATTTACTACCCTATTCTTCTTCCTTATGTTTCTGACTTTTCAAAATATAGTAATTTTGTCTCTGTTTATTTTTCTACAGTTATTTATAAAATGTTTTAAAAATGACAAATTTAAATTTACTTATCACGCTACGGCAATCTCTTATAGTCCACCACAGGTGTCGTGGTGGGAATTGGCAGATAATTCAAAGACAATGCTTTACTGAAATAAAAATATATTTAAACTTATTACTTTAAATTGCTCATAAAAGAGCTTATGCTAAATAAAGGTGTACATTTACTGAGGCAATAAATTATTTTTCAGAATAAGATTTTTTATGTTTGTGGAAAGCAAGTTAGGGCCTGTAATAACTGGAGTAAACTGATTTAATTAATGAACTGCATCTACGAAGAATCAAGATCAAAAGATGTGATTTTGTGATTTGGGATGCGCAGAGGATTATTCTGGTTTGTACGAAGTGGAAGACCGTGAGCTTAGGTCCCGATAAAATCATTATTGAAGTAGAAGGGAGATGTATGATCTTGTAATACTATACAACTTGAATTGTCAACTACAACGGGCGAACCCGTCACCTCAGGAAGTTTCAACGATAGTGATCGTTCTATCTCCTGTGAGGTGAGCGTAGATGACTTAGAGACAATACAAATCTACCGTCTAGCTATGCCAACATGCCAGACAGAGGCCAACGCCTTACGGCGAGGCACCGGAAAAGGTAAGCATCGGGCAGCCTCACCAGTTTGGGAAGGATATCTTCGTCTGGAATTAATCATCAGGATACCTCCAACCTCCCGACTGACTACGAATCCGAAGTCGCTTGCGTAATTCGTAGAAGTCGCTCAATTTTACACTTCTAACTCATTCAGCGGTGATTCAGTTTGAATCTATCGCGGACCATCGGCATCTTTTGCCCGGCTCTGAATTTATTATCAGGTAGCCAATTGACTATTTCAAGAGGTGTTGACGACAGGTCAACATCCACCACCGCTGCTTAGGAAACAGTATATTTCTATAGTCTCCCGACTTCTTCAGTAATTAGTATGAGTGCACAAACTGGTTGACTGCCGTCGCTAGGTGCGCTAACCGTCCATTATCGCCGGGTAGCGTTCCTCCAGGGGAAATCGATCCACCAGCCGCGAGGCCATGGTATACAATCTAATACTATGTATTGTACAGTAGAGAAAGGATGTGCATATTGCTCAAGGTCGTTGCCCTCGATTTCTACTGGACGTAAAGACGTCAGAGAAACAGTTCACAATTAATTATGTTATACTAGGGTTAAGGACAATACAACGACTTTTAGCCCAAGAAGATACATGAGCAAGAAGAGCCTAGTTCATATCGAGTATGGTAGACTGAATATCGTTCGGTTTTGTTTAAATATAGTCTTGGAGGTCATCAGCGTAACGGGGAAATATGTTGGTGATATTCTGGGTAATTGTGCTGACAAACACATAGAAGAGAAGAGGGAAGAGAACTCATTCATGGGGTGGGCCTGAAGTGATATCGGTTAGGTCGGTGAGGTTGTCAGCTGATATAACCTACTGTAGGTGTTCCTTCAGGCAATAGCCAAGCTACATTACTGCATAATCTAAGATGTTGGTAAACCGCACCTGCGCCAGCAATATATCAAAATATAATCTAAGAGGGCGAGAATTGGGAGTTTTCTATCGTCCAAAAACAACTATGAGAGCTGAGATAAAGCTGTAAATAGAATAAAAACTATACTGAAAAATATTAAGTAGTCTATGTGAGTTGAGATAGTGATAAGTTGATATATGCTGCGCTTTCTATAGCCTTTGAGAGAATAAGCAATTTAGAATTGGTCTTTAATCTTTGAGCAGCAGAGGTGAAGATGTTCTAGGAAAAGCACGTTTCCAAATAGTAGGGAAACAGGGGTCTGTTAGTTTAAAGACGTAAGTGCAAACTGCAAGAATTGGCTTTAAGAATAAGCTGATGAGGGTGATAATCAAATGAACACACCAGTCGCCCTAGTTTTAATTTGTATTTCTTTGAACAAGCCTTCGTATGATGCCTTGCAATTGATGCCTTCGTGTGGCGTGGAGACCGTGAAATTTAACTTTGGAACCAGAAGAGTGTCCCGAAAATGAGGGTAGTTTTTATACCACAGGATCCTTATAAGACTGGCAAATGTCTACGCATACCTATGCGCTCAGCGACACTAGAGTATAGAGGAATAGGTGATCTTGCTCGTACATCTAATTATGAGAATAGATGTTGCAGTGAAAAGGCAAAGTGGCAATTCAGAGCATTGAGATCAACATCCAGGCTACTAATGCTATATTTAAACTTTCCCACATCAAAGGACTTAGAAAGGATAATGGGCATTTTTGTATGAAATGTGTACCCAGAAAGTAACAACTATGGGCTTACAGCAATTAAATTTGCTCGTGTAAAATAGTAATAATTTCAAAGTTCTACACATTAATCCATGTTGTACATGTTTGCGACATAGAAGGAGCCTCCCCGAAGATTGTGCAAATTTTCGACTGTCTAGTCTGCGACCATGAACAATCGGGCGTCCTTGGAAACCGTGTGTCTAAACTCACCGGCCAATCCTTCCACTGCCGGGTCAAAGGACACTGTGACAAGATGCCGAGCTAATTTTGTCCGCTGGGGCTACAAAGCAAATCCAACATACGACTGTGTAACGCTGCAAGATGTTGACCACCTCATATCCTGACCGCAGCAGCTGTCGACCACCATCACACACCACGACCTACAAGAGGCGAAAACCAAAAACATCCAGGCCGCATATTTTTGGAGAGACGTGTCCTAACCTGACCCGGACACGACCTAACTAACTATCCATGTTGTATTGATATTATACACATCAGAAGTTTTGTATGTATGGATGACTTTGTAAAATATGCTAGTAATTCAACCTTTTTAAATAGAGTTTATTATGTAAATAGGGTTTATTAAAAGTCCTTATTTAAATCTAGAGTATAACTAAAATCCAATAGTAAAGTAAAAACCAATCAAGTTCAGTATCATAGCGAGAAAGTATAAACGGTATCACATGATAACAGCAAACACTCAGAACACCCCAAAATAAAAACGGTCCAGGCGCCAAATCTCACCTCCCACCCATACACTGAGTATAAATCTTTGTCTTGATTATTTACTTTGTGTCTTTCATCCATAAATTTGTTTAAACAACCCCAACGTAAAACAAAGAAATTTCGGCAGTCCAGGTGCCGAATATTACCTGACACCGCACACTGATCACCTATCTCTATCTTACTTATTGGCTGTTTCTATTTATACTTATATAAAAGTATTTATCGCTTTAGTTTCGGGATAAGATAAAAGTACTCACTCGGTACTATGCATACAGTTTGTAATATAGGAATATAATGTATGATATTTTTTATATATTTTATTTATATAAATAATATAAATAACTATTTTGTTTAAATAAAATGAAGTAAATAAAGTACTTTACTAAAAAAGTGTAGTTTTTTAATAAAATATTTTGCATTTTCGACACTTTGTAACTTTTCAGACATGTACTTCAGCTTAGCTGCTAAAAGGATTAAATGTTATATACACTTGTAATAAGCTTTTGTTTGTTATAATTTCAATTTTTTAATTTCAATTTATTTCCAACAGATTGTAGAAACTTAATATTTAGGTACATTTAAATTACAGTCTATTGTATTAGTCCGTTTTTACAATATTTAAATTTATCACCACGTACATACAGTTACTTCATTATTGCTTTTAGGGCATCCAAATCATTTTTAAGATTTATTTACTTAAACCACAAATTAAAATAATCGATAAAAATAATCAAGAAATTAAAATCAGAGAAAGTCAGAATAATTAAAAAATGCTACTTAAAATTGTCAAAAAATAAGTGGCAAAGTGTTACAAGAAACTTCGTAAGTGGGTACGAAATTAAACATTGTCCTTTCAGTTTTTTTTGGTGTAGAGTTTTACAAAGTTATCAAGATAAAATATCATTTTACCAAAAATTAAGGTGGACAAGCAGTAAATAAATTAATAGTTTAAAAAGAACACTAAAAACACGCTTTTGGGCTATGATACGATATTCACATACACAAGGCTATGATACGATATTCCATCATGGAATGCCAGTGCCTATCTTCCGGCTTCATCATCAGATCTTTAAACCTAATCGTGGTCAAAGTTCATTCCAAGACTTTTCTAACAAGTCCAAACACAGCTATGATACGATGTTCCATCATGAAGTTTCAGTTCATATCTTCCGACTCCATCATCAAATCAGTTCGACAGTACCATATTATTGTATTGTCATCAGAACTACATACAGCTGCCAATTTTCATGACAATACGATCCTTTGAAGATGGTTAAATTAGTTACCTTAGATTCCATTACATAGTTAGTTACATACAGGTCGACCTAATATAATAGAGTGTTAAATATAACAGCATCAGTATTCAGACAGTCGAAAAATCAACGATTTTATTTTAAATTTGCCTTTTTTTTTTAAATATTTTACCTTAGATTGGTATTTGGTTTAATTTAAATAAAAAAACAACAAAAAATCTTTCATTTCATTCATGTAAATTATCAGATACATGTAAATTACAAAAAAATCCATTAGTCGAAAAATCATATACCAATGAAATTGACAATTAACAATATACTTGGACTTGTTACCTCTTGGAACTGAGGTAGCGATACATACATTGAAAATGAAGTACAAAAAATACGCCTATTCTATAAACATAGATATACAAACGAAAAATTAAATAGCTACTGCGTAACAACTAGAATAAAAGATAAATTGAAAGGTGAATAAACAATATATTTATGTAGTGTTTCAGGGGTTAGAGGTTAGCAAGCGATTGATAAAAGTGCTAAATATGTATAAAAGCTTTGGTCGATGTGAAATTCGACACATTTTTCTTTGGCAACTGTGGCGAGAAGCAGTTTGTCCAACATGAAGTGTCTAACGATTTTGGCCTTCGGCTGTATAGCCTTTGCCTCGGCTGTGCGCGACAGAACTGATCCTGGAAGAACCGGTAATTTATTAACACACTATAAAGAAATGTATATAGATATCACAATGCGCTAATCGTATACCTAATTTTGACATTATAGCCGTTAAGGAGTTTCTTCTGCGTCAAAAAAAGATTATGAATCTGCTTACCGACGTGATGCTGCCGCCTATGGATGAAGAGATTATTAACATTGCTACGACTGTCACGATGGATAAGGACGTTGAAATCTTCAGGGTAAGCCTTATCTTCATATTACTATTTAGGTGCTACGCCGATCAACGCTGGCCATCATTCTTATGACTTTGACTTTATCTACCTATTTCCTGAATGGCAACGTGCCGACTATATATTTCTCCGTCTGGGTTGAAGCTTTCCATCAATTTTACCTTGCCTTAAATTCTGCAGAAGACTGACTTGCGAGTTCCAAGTAACGTTTCCATCGTATTCCAGTGTCCATGTTTTGATGGTTATCAGCACTTCCATCTGCTTTCCAATTGATGCCAACATTACGAATTATGATTGTCTATAGGGCATGGATCGGTACTATTTTGTTTTAAGAGGGCCAAATATTTTCCATTGGGATTAGATCGTGCCGCTAGATCTGATTACATTGTTTATACCTACAATATTTGTATACAAATATTTTAGTTTTAAAAATATAATGCTAAATATTTATATTTACGATATTGTAATTAAATATATCTATGATGTTATTGTGTCTGCACTTGACTTTCAAGATTTTCGATATTAGCTTGCATGTTTTAAGTAGACACGCGTAACATTGCGTCTAAATATGAATCTGAAAAAGAAAGTAGTGTTTGTTTTTTCGGTAATTCAGAATTGAAAAAGTTTGTGCACAGGCACTATCAAAGATAATAATTATTTTTTGAGGAAGCTTTCTTAATACATTGCAGTTTTCAGATGGCAAACTCTCAAATCCACCAAGTTAGTCGTTTTCCTCAATTGCCATTTTAAGTGGGGTATCTTATCATGTTGATTTCAATTCGCTCGGTACATTATCGATATCCACGGAGAACCAGATTTCGAAAATCTCTATTTTACGTGAGTGTTTTTTGAAATCAGCAGACCTGTTTTCAAACTCAGTTTAAAGTTGTAGTAATGCACTTTTTATTTTACTATTTCGCAAACAAAATTTACTCTAGCTTCTTCTACTGCTTTCTTGAAATTTGGAATATGATCGCTCTCTTTAACTCCGTTGTGGACGTAACAACATGCGGCCCGGGGGTCGCTGGTTGACGACCGCTAGTCTAGGGTATCATCAGCTTGACGGAATTCGAAATCTAAAAATTCAGTAGGTTAGCCATAACCATATATTTCCTTTGTAATTTACAGAACAAGAAAGTAGTGGAAGACTTCCTTACCATCAGGAAACGTGGCCTTCTTGTCAAGGATGAAATCTTCTCCGTTATGATCAAACCACACCGCGAAGAAGCCATCGCCCTCTTCCATCTCATGCACTACGCTAAGACCTGGGAAAGCTTCCACAAGATCGCCTGCTGGGCCCGCGAATACATCAACGCTGGAGTCTTCGTTTACTCTCTCACGGTTGCCGTCCTCCATCGCGAAGACTGCCGCGGTATGGTCCTTCCTCCGCCTTACGAGATCTACCCTTACTACTTCGTGAGCAGCGAAGTCATTCAGAAGGCGCAAGTTCTCAAAATGCAAGATAGCATCTTCATCGAATCTAGAGCTAAGTATTTCGGCATGAGCTTGAAAGACGACAAATTCGTAATCGAGTCTAACTATACCGGAACCTTGATGAACATTGACCACGAACAATCCAAAATGTCATACTTCACTGAAGACATCGGTTTGAACACGTACTACTACTACTTCCATGCCGACTACCCATTCTGGATGGGAGGCGAGGAATACGGACTGAACAAAGATAGACGCGGAGAACTGTACCTCTACGTACATCAACAGCTTCTAGCTAGATACTATCTCGAGCGACTATCAAACGGAATGAAGGAAATTCCGACCTTGTTATGGCACAAACCAATAAAGACCAGCTTTGTACCATCGTTGATGTACCACAACCGACTCTCCTTTCCCATGAGGCCTAAAAACTACATCGCCGATACCAACGAGAACGTTTACGATATGCAAATCATCAAAGACTTTGAGATGCGCCTTCGTGAGGTGATCGCCTCTAGAGTGGTTCGTTTGGTAAGTTAATTAGTTGCATTTGTTGTAACTTTCAGAGATTTTTATTCGCTTCTAATATTTTTATTAACCAACAGCCTACTGGTAAAACTTTGAAAATGGAGAGCCCCGAGGACATGACCATCCTTGGAAATCTGATCCAGAGCAATGAAGATTCTCACAATACTCGCTTCTACCGCTACGCTATACTAGTCGCCAGACACTTGCTCGGTGTCTCAATTAAGGTTCTCGATCGGTTAGTATTCTAGATTTGCTGTTGTATCAGATAAAGTTTCAGACGATTTCTAAATTCCTCTGTTATTTGTTTTACAGCCACCATGCTATTCCTTCCGCTCTCGAGCACTTCGAGACCTCCCTCCGCGATCCAGTCTTCTGGCAGCTGTACAAGAGACTTATCAGCTATGTCATCATGTACAAGAATCGTCTCCCCGCCTACAAACGCGACATGCTCGACTTCGAAGGCGTCAAGCTCGAAAAGGTAACAGTCGAAAAGATGATGACACACTTCGAAAAGGTTGACCTGGACATCACAAGCGTTGGTGTTTTAGACGAAGAGGAGATGAAGATGAAGAAGCCGAGGCGTAGGATACTGGCGCGTCAGCTGAGGATGAACCACAAGCCGTTCGCTATCACCATGGAAGTGACTTCGGAGAAGGAGGACGACGCTGTTGTAAGGATCTTCCTGGGGCCAAAACACGATAGCGATGGCAAGATCATAAGG
The DNA here is from genome assembly GCA_944548615.1 of Micropterix aruncella. NCBI lineage: Eukaryota > Metazoa > Arthropoda > Insecta > Lepidoptera > Micropterigidae > Micropterix > Micropterix aruncella. Next base: position 1,107,199 of record OX155963.1, read on the forward strand.
ATGCATGAAAACCGGTTCAATTTCGTCGAACTCGATACCTTCTTGCATAAGCTCAAAGTGGGAAAGAACACCATCGATCGCCTTTCCACCCAATTCTCAACAATCAGCGAAGAACAAACGATAACCCATGATATGATCAAGAGGATCGAAGCCGGAATTAAGGGAGAGGAATTAAGGCTGGATACCGAAGCACTTCGTAGCGGATTCCCGTCCAGACTCCTCCTTCCCAGGGGCAAGAAAGACGGCATGACTTTCCAACTCCTCATTGTGGTATCCCCATGGAGAAAACCGACCCTCGAGAAGGATTCTTACAAGGATTCTGAGATCTGGAACGGCGTTGGAACCGGAGCGCGCTACCTCGATAGCATGCCTTTCGGCTATCCTCTCAATCGACCGATCGAGAACGAAAAAACTTTCATAACTCCCAACATGGGCATGATGGATGTCGAGATCTTCCACATGACGACAATGGATGGCATGAAGCCCACCATGGGCATGCACATGGAAGAAATGTTAGAGACAAGGAAGAAGAACGTTATTAGAGATTAACTTATTAAAACATTGTTACTAAATTAATAAAATATTGTATAATAAAGAAATGAACATAATAATATTTTTGAATAGGTTTTAGCTATGAAACGCAAATGCTACTGAAAAACAAAATAAACTACAATTATAATAAAATACAGTGAAGTAATAGTTAATTACTTTCGCATAGACGAGAAAAGATAAGAGTATTAAAGACAGAAAGAGATGGAAACCCGGTAGATCCAAAATAAAATACAAAAATACACATAATATTTTTTATTTGACAGCACGATACCACATTCATTAAACATTAAAAGTTTATTCCTTAAAATTAAACATTAAATGTTATTTATGATATAGTATAATAGGTTTAATTAAGTGTATAATATATTTTTATTAATTAGGTACTTTATTTTGTCGTAATATCAATCGCATACTAAAGGGTCTAAATAGAAAAATATTTGAATTCAAAACTTACATCAATAAAATATTAAATGGTAAAATATTTGGACCCTAATCTTGGCCGCTAAAGGGGTGCAATAATATGGTTTAGTTGTTTTGATATTCGTTCAAAAATATTACCGCCTCTTAATTAAAAACGTTAATAAAACATTCAATAATATTCTTTCCGCGCGATTTTTCTCAAATCTCTTACTCTGACAGAGAGTGCCACTGTTGTATTGACTCCATGGGCGATTGCATTGCGGAATTCCAGTGTTGTAGGGCACGTCCTCTGGCGAACATATATGATCCAATAACTACTTGCCCGAACACTTTTTCTGCAATTATAGTAAAAGATATATTATAAACTAGCTAAACCCGGCCACGTGGCTATTTAGTCTCATTTGAAATGAATGGGGAACGCACCGATGTCGAAGCGCACCGAGATTTCACCGGCGTGAAAAGACTTTTGTCGCCGTATTCCTATGCAACGTTGTGTCAAAAAATACTATAAAAACACGCACGTATTCGAATGCAATACTGTGTTAAAATTTCAAATCAATAGACTGAATACTTTTTGAATTACGTGAGCACAAGCAGGCTGAATTTTTATATACAGAATGAGTTGTTAGTTACCGACATTCTCGAAGGGAGTGAATCAGATGGAGCAGGTACACAACTGTACATTAAAAAAAAAATAGAAAAAAATAATTTCAAAAAATAATTTTGAAAAAAAAAGTATGTTTTTTTGGAAAATTTGTAGGTACATTGTATCTACTGAAAAAATGTTTGGGAAGCGTTAAGAGTGCTGCGCAATCTAGCTGAAGGTAAAATATCGCTCATACACGTAAATATTTTTAGCGATTTTTTACCTACCTCTAGATAACGCATCGTGTTCTACGCTTTTTATATTAAAAACAAAACAAATTAAAAAAAAAACAATGTAAAAAAAGTTTTTTTTTTGTTATTTCCACAAATTTTTGTCAAGAGTTGCTCGAACTGATTCACTGTAAGACCAAACTTGATACGCTGTGACCGGGAAAAAGTCTTTTGATAGTACTTTTCACAGTACTTTCAAAAGAGTGGAAATTCAACATACCCTTGTTTTTATTAGTTGCTGGTTGAACAGCTTCGATCTTGAGGGCGGCCTGTTGTAGGTCAGCAGCCGGGAGTCTGAAGTGGAAACGTTCAGCGAGCAAAGCGGCCCCATGTGGCCCTAAAGGAGCCGCTGAAGTGCGGCGCCGGCGATGGTTGCGGCCTCGGCGATGTGCAGACACACACACGCACACTTTGTCCCCTGGAACCTAAAACAAAACCAGTCAAACCGTTACCGTAAAATCCCCATTGTATCACTTTTGATACCCAAAAGTGTATATAACGGGGAGAACCCGTCACCTCAGGAAGTTTTAATGATATTTGATCTTTCTGTCTCCCGTGAGGTGAGCGTAGAAAACTTGATAGGTACGAAACAGTCCTCTGTATATTTACGCCACTCGCCCTTTAGAGATCGACTAGAGCTGTCAACTATAACGGGCGAACCCGTCACGTCAGAAAATTTTAACGAAATTTGATCGTCCTATCAAAGATCAAAGTTCAAAGTTTATTTTATTCCAAAAAAAAACCCGGCGAGGGTATAGAACTTACAATTAATAAATACATTTTTTATAATTTTCATGTTTTAAACATATCATTATCTGGCAAAAATAAAATTAAATCACGTTAGAAATCTGAAAGTCAATAAACTATACAAAATCAACCATTACATTTTCTAAATATTAAAAAGAGCATTAAGAAATATCAAAAATAGAAATACCAAATCCAAAAAATAAAAAATAATAGAAAGGCAAATCCATTGAATGATCTCGCAAATAAATAAATAAATAATAATAATAATAATCAAGGAGTCCAATTTGGAAAGAATCAAATAAAAATCAGAGTAAAAATATAAAAATACCAGCAATAATTCCTAAATCATGTTGCATAATCAGTAAGTAAATTATCTATAAAATGAAATGTTCAGAATAGGATTAAAATGGAAGTTAAAAAAAATAAATAAAATAAACAAGTAGTCAATTGTGAATATAAAATTTTAAAAGTCCGTGCCATATAGACATTTTTGCAATAAAAAATCCTTGTTTTTTAAATAATGCTTATGTTTTTATATTTTTTAATTCCTCTGGTAACCTGTTATAAAATGTTATGCTTCTGTATTGAGTTGTCCTTTGAAATTGTGATATTGCAGGTATAGAATTATGAATATACATCGATTTGTGCCTTGTCTTGTGGGAATGTATGTGGGCAAGAGTTTGGTACTTTCCTTTATTTTTTATAGAACTCGCACATGCTTTCGTGAATAAGTATGGCATAAACGGTGGGGATCTTTAGTTCACGAAATAGTGGTTTGCAAGATTCTCTCCTATTTAATCCGCGTATTGCTCTCACGGCTCTTTTTGGTAAAATAAATACCTCTTTAATATCAGTGGCATTTGCCCACAATAAAATCCCATATCTCAAGTGGGATATCTCCCGTGAGATGAACGCAGAAGACTTGTGAGGACAAAAACAGTCCACCAAGCTCCGCCACATGCCCGTAAGAGACTGTTGAGGACTTCGCCCAACATTAGAGTCAACAAAAGAAGTAGATTCTCTAGAATCCAAACCGCAAATACGCTCAATATTACACGTGTCAAACAGCATTGAATTCCATATAAATTTCGGCAATTAATGCACACACAGCCGATGACTAATACCATTTCTTCTGATCGATTCAATTAACACACTTATTCTCCCCACGCCGACGGCATTGCGTCATTTAGCACCGTATAAAAGGCAGTACATTCGATCGATCATTTATCATCCTCTAGTCGGTAACCAGCCGTCTACACATCATCATCATCCTCCAGTGAGCACACACCGCGACTACACCTCGTTATCATCATCATCAAGCAGTCACTCAATTACCCGCGATACCGATCTTAAAGTCTCACTCCGCGATCACACAACTGCGACATATCTTCGAGCACACACTACACACTCTGCGACTTACATTCGAGGCGTTAAAAACTGGCAACCATCACATACCTTCCGGAATAAATTACTTCAACTTCAGCAACATTCGACTTTTACTACGGAGAAAACCCCCTGTTGAGCACCACCCTTCACTCACGAGCAATTGGAGTCTAGTGGTGGGTGTCCACCTCACAAGGCCAACGCCTTATCCGCGAGATAGCCAGGTATGTTACCCAGCTGGCTTACACTCACGCCTTTACTTCCAGTTGCGACCAGATTACTCCGGTCTTTCGACTGGTCACCAGTTCGAGGTCGCTTGCGCGGTCCTCTCCCTTACGTAGCGGTGAAACGATGTCAACCGAATCTATCGTCTTTTGCCCGGCTGTTCACCCGGAATTGGATAGCCGATGGTCGTTTCGAGAGTCGTCGCGGTAAGGTCAGAAACCACCCCCACACTATAGGAAACAGTACTGTTTCCAGACTCCCCCGACTGTTAGTCAGAATGCACAGTCGATTGGCTTACCCCGTACGGTGCGCAGACCGCCCAGAAACGAATATTAACTACTAGGGGAAACTAGTCCTACCCGGGCACGCGCTTCATGCGTGGAGGCCGCCGGATAGGTGTTGACCCGTGAGTGTGACCGACCCTGAACAAATGGGTCTTCGTGGCCAGCTCAGCAATGGCCCATTAGTTCCCGTAAGAGAGTAGGGCCTCAACGCGAGAAACCGGGTGTGGAGCCTACGGGTCGACACTCGCGGGTCGTAACTTTCAGTTACGGCCATATTTCTCCAGCCTCCCGACTCGTTACGGGTTCGAGGACGCTTACGAGATCCTCTTCCTTACGTAGCAGTTATTCGGTGTCTACCGAATCTATCGCGGATCACGGCGTCCTTTGCCTGGCTGTTCACCCGGTATCGAGTAGTCGATGGGTTGTCTCAAGGGCGGTTGCGGTAAGGTTAAAACCACTCCCGCTCTATAGGAAACAAAGCTATTTCCAGACTCCCACGGTTAACAGTCGGAATGCACAGTCGATTGGCTGTATGTATAACTCTTCGGGGACTGAATGGAGATAGAAAGGATGAGCAGAATGGACGACCATAGTCATTAAAACTGCCCTGGTGGTGGATGGATTTGCTTCTGTCTCCGTCCAACTCCTAGGAGTAAGGAAACGTTACCGTAAAAAGAGCGAAGTTACAGAAGTATCACCTCAAATAACACATGGCATAATCAAAATAAAAAGTACAATTCGAAATATTATTAATATTACTACTGTGAGGGACCACCCCTCACTAGACTCCAATTTGCTCGATGTGAGGAGGTGGCATCAACTTGGGGTTTTATCCGTAATGAAAGGCGGTCTTGATGAAGCCGAAGATGTTTATTGATGAATTTGATTAAAAATTGCCAGTTATAACGCTTCTGAATATTTAACGCGGTGCGCGGTTAGAAAGTGATTGCTCGAAGAATGATGACCGCGGATGTTTACTCGAGGAATGAGCGCGGAGGGTTACTACCCGAGAATGATGCGAACGGTGATCGGTGGGTGACTATCCGAGGAATGATGCGGAGGACGACCGCTCGAGAATGATAATTGATTGGTCAAATGTACTGGTTTATATACCATACTACATGACGTAATGCTGAAAAGAGTGGTGGAAATAAGTGCGTTAATTCGATCGATTAGAAGAAATTGGCATGACTCACCGGCTGCGACTGCATTAATTACCGAAATTAGATGGAATTTAATGGCAGTACACGTGTAGAATCGATTGTATTTGGGTTTATGAATTTGTCAAGAATCTATTGGTTAGTCATGCTTTTGTTGACTGATATGTAGGTACGAAGTCCCTACACTACTAATGTTATACGACTACTTAAATAATGAGTCCATCTGACCAAAGCTATTTTTAATATTCTTTTGTATCTTATGAAAAATATGAAGATAAAAATCAATAAAGAGAACAAAAACTGAAAATGATCTTCAGATTCCCTTGTATAATAACATATCCCAGTGCCAATTTATAAGTCAAAAAGTTGATGAACCCTTTTAAGAGGTAAGGATTGGGCGTTCAATTCTGCACAAGCGATCATAGATCCCTATTTCTTCAAGAATCATGTTTGAGCTTCACAACCATATTTGAGCTTTTTTCTTTATTTAATTTATTTTTTAGTTTTATTAAGAACAGACAGTTACTACACGTGCTTTTACAAAAAAATGTTATATTATATTATATTACAATTAACAATAACTATAAATTATGTTTCCAATAGTTTAAAAATCGCGAGAACTAATTATTATTAAACGTTAGAAAAAGAAATTGTCAGTATTTATATTGTTAGGAATTATAAACTAAAATAAAAATTAATTTAAGTGTTGATTTCTACTTTGGCTAGTTTATGGGTATTGAAGGTATTTAACAATATTTACCTAGACAAATTACTAAGATAAATTACTAAAAGAAAAATGCATAATTTAATCCTCTCGCAACTGCAATAATTTGAAGTAGCACGCTATTGACATAGTATACTGACCCATTTGGCAGTCGCAAACGAGATGTTATGCTGGAAAATTTATATCGCGTGGAGGGGATTGTCCGAGGCCTTCCAGGTGTTCAGATCTGACTCCACCAGATAGGTTTATGAAAAGTCGAGTTTACTTCAATAATCTAACCACGTTTGCTCAGCTGAAGATCGATATCTAAAAAACCGCTATTCCGCGTGCAATGTACCAGCGAGTTTTTACTAATTTGAGGAAAAGAATTGAAGAGTGTTTGCAAACAATTTGGTTCATACATGGATGACGTTATTTTAAAAAAAATAAACTTCCTAGATTTCTGTTTTAATTTAAATAGGTACATATTTTCGTGTATTCAGTTGTTTAATTTGTTTATTATTCCATCAAACTTTTCACCAAACTTTCCAATTTTTTCTTTATATCAGACAGACAGACGAATCATGACAGACTAACCATACATCAAATGTTAGAAATAATAGTATAATAAAACTTAGGTGCACAAATTATTAACATATTTTTAAACATATATGTTAAGTATATTTTAACATTGAACTAACTACCAAAAATTATTTGACTTTGACAATGAAGTATACTTTTTAGACTAGGTAATTTTATATTAATAAATATTAATGACCGTTTCTTCCTTTTCTCACATATAACTTTATTTATTTTATTTAATCGAATTTTATATGATATTTATTGCCGATTAAATAATGGAATTGCATTTTATTTATTATATTATCTTTTAATATTTTTTTATTTTATTCTGAAGACCACATTTTAGGGCAATTTAGTGTCATTAGCTTTTTACTAAAACTTGTATATTTGTAAGCAACCAAGCAATCAAGCAAACTTGATTGTAATATTGGAGTCCTGTCCACCCTAGAACGGGCTAGTCCCAGTTGGGTGACAGAAACAAATAAGCAAAAGGTTAAGGTTTTGCCATTCAGTTCCTGTTATTTTTATAAGCTAATCAATGTTTCATAGTAATTAATTCTTAAATAAATAAATAAATAAATAAAATAAATATTGGTCGGTGTATTTACCTTGCTCATCAAGCTGAAAAATAAGCTTCCTAGTGCAGTCCGATTCCCCTTAAGGAACAGTCCTGGTAAGGTGGCACAATTTTAAATTGATTTTTTCTGCGGCTCTTGACCTTAGAACTTTTTACAGTACTAAATCGAGTCTCACCCAGAAAGTACACTTGATTAGCGCTTTAACTTTCAAGAAGAATAAGTATGATAAAAAGATCGTAAAACATTGTCACCTTCAACATCCTCCCTTCCACAATTGTCACCGTCAGCCGGTGCATATGCTCATTGTACAGCAGCGAAACTAAAAGCTCCCCCAGGTCAGATTTGACTTCCACCAATTCCTGAAAGTTAAATAAAAAGAGGCGTTCTATTTATTTATTCATATCGCCCACAGACAATAATTGAAATTTCAGAATACTTTAGAACCAAAGACTAACGAGACAAGTTTTAGAAAACAATTTAGTAAATACCCAGGATGAAAACATCATTTGGAAAAAGACATTGCCCCTTATTACGCTCAGATTTTACAACTTGATCAATTTGGACGTAAAAATAAATTTGACATTTAGCGTATTTGATAATAAAATGAAGAAATGCAGACTAACCAAACATCAAATGTAACCAAATATCCTACCCCCCAGCCCCTCCCTAACCCCTCGGCTCCCTAATCTTTCCGCCCCCAACTTCCACCCCCCTTCCCAACCCCCCCAACTACCCCCTAACGCCTCTCCCCCAACCCCCTTCCCTATTCGCCCCACCCCTTAAACCCCCACCCCACGTTACCCCCGCAACGCCGCATCTCCACCCGCTCCAACCCCCCTCCCCCTCACCAAACCCAAACCCCTCTTCTAAGCCCAAGCCCTCCCCTTACCACCAAAACAAACCCCTCCTTCTCCCCCCCAACATCCAACTCTCCCAAACCTCCCTTCCCCCCAAAACACCCCCTAAGAAACCCCTTTTGCATCCTAAGCACTTAAGTATCTATCAAAGCACTCTCCGTAGGGCGGGATAGAATCCGATGGAAGAAGGAGAATATCGGAATGAGAAGAATATTTTTGTCCGGAACTTTATACATCCTGAGTACTTGGTCCATTTTCTTCGAAATTAAATATAAGAGATATTGCAACCAAAATTTAACAATGTAGTTTCGACCCTACGTAGCATCTGTGTATTGAATTTTAAGCCTCTAAGTACAATATTTCGGATTGACGTATAACTGACACGCCACCTGGTGAACCGATTTCAACCCCAATATTTTCAACTCTTGCTATAACCAAATGATGCCTGCATGCTAAATTTTAGATCAATCGGAAGAAGCGTCTGGGCGCTATCGTGGAGGAATACACCCAGGCACACGGACACACAGAAGTGCGGTCACAATAATTTAATTTGCCAGGAAAATAATATTACAAATGAAAACAATTTCAAAAAAGTACCCATTTCCGATAACAATGAGAGAGCTGGGAGTTGCCTTTTAAGCTGCCAAAGGGATATACAAAAGATGTCGATCTCATTGGGTAAAGAAATAAGGACTGCTATAACCTTCATTACTATTGTACTTGGTACAGTAAAAAATATCTGTACGATGGTACGGCACGATGGTACACAAAAAATAGATGCGACCTTCTCGCTATGTAATTCAAAGATGCGTAAAATTCAAACAAGCAAAACTTAAGCCGAACAATGCAAGGTCGAACCTATCTACCAAAATGACTTCGAATAGGTGATACATGGTTAAGGAATAATCCGAGAGTTCGAGTTGAAATGACCTGAGGTATGGTCTGAGACTGAGTGGAGGCAAAATTTGTTATATTTGTGTGGCAATGACTAAATGGTTTAAAGTAAAGCCCATGTCTCTTAGATCACTTTGCTACACTGGTTAAGCCTTCAATAATGTGTCTCACTGCATTATGGGAATTTAGACCTAAAGTACACAGTGCAGAAAAGTGGGCGCAAGAAGTGTTCCCTGAGAAACTCCTGATAAAATGTTAGGACGTAACAATTAGAAATGTTGCCGATGTTGTAACACGAAAATATTTAAGAAATGCCTACCTTTTTTAGGTCAATTTTAAACATGTGCGGATCAGCATCTGGAGGAGCTGGTGGAAGGTCTTTGAAGGTCATGATCGTATGGCCTAGCTGACTGCTAGACTTTGGTCTTCCGCCGTCCACCAATGTCAGCTTCAAAATCATGTTCTCAACATTACGAGCCGGGACCTGAAACATTAGTAAACCAGGTCATGTAGGAGTACCATCCTAAATAATACAAATGTTAAATATTATACGAAGAGTCTAAAGTTTAATGTGGCTTTACGTTCTTTTAATATATTCTTATTTATTTATACGTCAGTTATATAAGTATATTTATTTATATAAGTATACTTCTTCTAAGTCAGTTATATAAGTATACTTCTTGGTTTTGTCTTCAGGATGATGAAGCCATTTGGACATCCAAAATCCCTAATATCCGTCTATTCATCATTGATTAGATCGGTGCTGGAGTATGGATCAGTGATCTGGAATCCGCTTTACAGTGTTCACAGCGATAGAATTGAACGAGTCCAAAAGAAATTCACTCGTATGCTGTCGAACAAATGTGGCCTCAGAAATACTCTGAAAGGTTATGTAGAGCGGCTTTCTTTATTCAACCTAATAGACCTAAAAACACGTAGGACTATAACAGATATAACGTGTCTCCATAAGATTTTGAACAATCGACTAGACAGCCCAGCTAGTCTAGAAAAAAAACAATTTCGTGTGCCACCGCGACTAACGAGGAGCTCTCAAACATTTTCGGTTGTCGCTTGCAATAACAAATCGGATCGAATAGACCTTTGGCCAGAATGTGTCGCGTTTTTGATAAATCGTGTAAAGGATTAGATGTATTTTATGATTCCATAAATATAATAAAAGATTCGATCATACCTAGCCTATCTCCTACTTTTTAAGATTTCACTAACTGCCATCCTAATGTACCTACTGTATTATATGATTATTATATTAAAACATACTATTGTATTATATCATATTATATATAATAAATATTATTATCCAATTACTTATAGTTCTATTTTGCTCTATCCAAATAACCTTATTAACAACTTATTTAATTATTTCTTTTCTTACCCTTATATTATTATTAGCTTTATTATATTTAAAAAATCTACTATCAACGTGTTCATGCTATTTCTATGTTATTGTGTAATGCAAGCATTGCAAACTATTCATAGGATAGTAAATTTGTTTCGTTAAAATATGTTTTTAAGATACTACGATCATATATTTACTATCTGTAAGTTTGCTATAAAATAAAATACATAAATAAATTTCTACAACGCGCATGCACTACTATTATTAGGTTAGTTGCAAGATATTGCCATGTGGTAATAAGCTAGCCTGTTCTTATATAATTAGTTTTATATTAAAAATAAAAAGTTTTCGTTTATTATGTATTTTAAAATATCCAATATAATTAATAATATTGCCAACAGTTTAAAAAGGATAAAAGAGGTTTGTTAAATAATACAAAGGAATACAATAAAAGAGTAATTGCATATTAAAACAGTTAGGAATAACAATACAAATACAAAACACATTCATATTCCTAATTTGTTGATGCTAGTCAAATCTTGGAGCAGATATATTTTTTGGTGCTCCCTCAACCAGCTCGCTCTCAACGTTCCAGCTTACGTAACTAATTGAATAGGGCAATTTGTTAAGTAAGCTGTTCTTTACAATGTATACATTCTTTAACAATGTAACTATGAAACTCTTCGGTAACAATGTAACTACTAATCTTCGTACAAGCATTAAATAAATAAATAAATTATTAGAGATTTTAACGACACTGTAACGGACCTTAAGTCCACTACATACGATCAACAAATGCATCGATTTCCAGTGAAATCCACTGACACAATTCAGCTATTATTTTGACTCGTTCAGCTATGAATCAGCACGATGAAACAATACTTTCACTCAGAATATTTCAAATTGCATCATTGCACGGCCTATATAAACCGGCCAAAAGCAACCAAATTATCAGTCCCCGATTGATCACCTTCCCACAAGGTTGCGACGGCATATCCGGTACCCCTCTTAGAGGTCGCTCAACGGATCCGGCTCCTTGGTTTCCTTTCCTCATTTTTCCTGAGTCTCGAAGCATCAGTCTGTAATCCCACAGACTCGAGCCGTGCCCAGTTCAAGATACTAGGAGCACACATACAACCCTCATCCACTTTCCTACATAACCGCCGTCGCGCAACCCTCGCGTCTCGATAAAGTAATCCGGGCACTCGTTAATTCGGCAAGCGTTATAACTGGCAATATTCAATCGATTTAATCAATAAATATCTTCTGCTTCATCATAACCGCCTTTAAATACGGAGATAACTCGTAAGTTGACCCCACCACCTTACATCGAATAATTTGGAGTCTTGTGAGGAGTCCCTCACGTCGATTTTTCAGTAATAAACTAAATTAAAAATATTTTGTTCGTGAAACATGTTTGAAGACATCAATATACTACTAATTAGAGTTGCGGTAGCTGCTAATCAAGCGATTTACAACATCTGAAACTGGTCACGAATTATGTTAGATATACGTATATTAGGGAGAATATTCTTGTAATACGCCCCTGTGAAACGATTATGCATCTTTTTAGTGTCAAAGAAAAGAAAAAGTGATGATTAATGGTAGCGAATGGTTTCGTGCAGCTTGGGCCATAAGATCCAACTCCCATACAGTAGCCTCGTCGTGAGAGGGACTACTCCGGGAAGGACTCTCGCGTATCAGGCCTCACATATGGTGGATCGGTTTCCCCTGGTGATTGCCCTCCGGCGCGTTGCGCGCCGCACGGTGTCGCACCGTACGGACGGTTTGCACACCGTGCGGCGTCAGCCAATCGGCTGTGCACTCAATGACTAATTACTGAAAGAAAGAGGAGATAATGGAAATATATTGTCTCTTAAGCGGCGGGGGTGGATGTTGACCTGATCTCATGCCACTCTTGAGACGACCTACGAACCACCCGATCCCGAGTAGCATTTCGGGCAAAGGACGCCTAGGTCTGCGATAAATTCATGTTGAATTTCCGCTGTAATACAACAGGTAAAGGCCGCGCAAGAAACTTCGGTCACGTAACCAGTCAGAAGGACGGCGGTATCCTGAAGTTTAACTCCAGACGGAGGTATCCTGCCAAAACTGGTAGCCAGGGGGCGAGGTGGCCCACTGGGTTACCATCCTACTACCTCGCAATGGACGGTCTGCGCACCGAGCGGCGCAAGCCAATCGATTGTGCTCTCCGACTAACAATCGGGGGAGTCTGGGAACTGTATTGTTTCCTATAGAGCGGGGGTAGTTGTCTACCTTACGGCGACTGCTCTTGAAATGACCATTGGCCATCCGATTCCGGTTCAGAGTCGGGCAAAGGACGCCTTGGTCCGCTACAGATTCGGTGCACTCCGTTTCACCACTTCGTAAGGGAGAGGACCGCGCAAGCGACCTCGAACTCGAAACCAATCGAGAGACCGGAGAAATCTGGTTACAATTGGTAGTTAGGGCGCGAGTGCCGCCCGCCAGGTAACATACCTGGCTACTCGCGGTAAGGCGTTGGTCTCTAACGGGTTGTGGCGTAGCTAGACGTCGGATTGTTATGTCCCAAGTCTTCTACGCTCACTGCACGGTCGATAGAACGAACAATCGTTAAAACGTCCTGCGGTGACGGGTTCGCCCGTTGTGGTTGGCAACTCAATATACTACCTCGCCATAAGTCGTTGGACTCTGGCGGATTAGTGGCCTAGCTGGCCGGTAGATTTTTATCGTCCCGAAGACTTCTACGCTCAACAGAACGATCATTATCGTTAAAACTTCCTAGGCTGAAGAATTCGCCCGTTGCAGTCAACATCTTCAAATGACAGTATACCAGATACTGTGTCCAAATGGTGATAAATGAGTCTTGCATATTGCATTTCTACATTTTTTTATTATTAATGAAGGTCCAATTATTATTTTTTTATACCAGACGATAGAAAAAGCCTCTTTTATGTACAGCTGCAATGTCGTCTACTATATCACAGATCACCTAGTGCTATATTAGTGATTTAGGAGCTACATTCTCCCACATATATTGCCAGCGGTCACAACCATTACTTCTACAGGTGAGTTTTTAATTAGATCCTTATTAACATCCTTAAAGTGGTTGAATCCGTACGAGCAAATGATCAACTTTTGACATCATGAATCACAAAAAAATGCCTTTTTTTAATCTGTAAAACTTGACTGATAAGTAAAAGTTTGACAATAAAATTTTGAGCGCGCTGCGCCATCTAGCAATAAGTAAAATATCGCGAATAATCATTTATTTATTCATTTAAAGAAATGCGCGTTTTTACACTACAGTACATTACATAATATCATTAGAGACTCCGTTGTAAATAGTAGCATGAAAGAGAGACCGCAGCCCAGTCCTTCTTTAGGCCTAGGCCCGTACTAAGGTATTATTCGCGATATTTCATTTACAGCTAGATGGCGCAACGCGCTTAGGTCATTATACTTTTTTTATTTATTTTTCCCATTTATTTTTATTACAAGCTTATTTACTCGAACTGATTCACCCACTAAAAGGTTTAACTAATTAAAAACTCATCCTGTATATGTCTTTTTAATCACTCTTTTATTTTAAAAGATTTTTACCTTATTTACGAACGCTTGATTTGTGGCAAAACGTTGAAATATATTATACCAAAATATTTTGGAGTATGCGCGTGTACGCTTTGGTATGGAACCCCACAAATATGACGCCTAGTATAGCCTCTATATGAGTCTTAAAAGCCGGCTAAAAAGGATTCGTAAAAAAATCTTTTTTTATCCTAACGCTGTTACGTTTTATGACGAGATTTTCTTTTCCCCCTTTAGAGTTATGATATGAGCATATGATATGAATATATGTGATTTTAATGTATGTGGCGGCATAAATATGAATTTAAAAAGGTCGACGCCTCCGAGTATGAGGTCATATCTAGCTCGTTTCACGCCCGTAAAAGTAATATTCTATGGTATCAGTTACAATATAATAATATAACTAGCTGAAACCCGTCCAAAACGATGGTCACTTTATTGACAGTAATGATTTAAAATTAAACGGAAACATACTTCTTATTATGTACAAATAATATTTCTTTGGATTAATTCGATTACGGTGCGGTGCCTTGAAGGCACGTATCGAGACTCCAGTTTTGGAGGGGGGGACATTCAGTTTCTGGGGGGGGGGGCAGTTTAGGGGACGAACATGATACACACGTGACACGGCCCGGTGGCATAGTGGCTAGGTCGCCTGATCTTACATTGTAAGGTCCCGGGTTCGATTCCCGGCTGGGCATTTTCATTTCTGTCGATCGAATGCAATAACAAAACACACACTTACACACGTTACACGCACACATACATATAACACGTCATAGTAGAGTTGGTTGTAAGAGATTGTCATATGACAATAAACCCTCCCATTGTGACATTTCACAATAAAGAGTATAAACAACGCGCGCGCCACCTACTAAACTTTGAATTTGCCCTTACAATAAAACAAAAATACGCCGGATTTCGGGGGCTTACATCAAACCACCCCTTCCCCCTCCCTCTCTGGACAAGTGCCTGACACTAGGTACGTAAATCGCGAAATCTCCATCATTCTCAATTTTTTCTCGAAATTTTACTCAAAAAATTTCTTTGGGGGGACGGGGACGCGTCCCCTCTCCCCCCTCCCCCTTGGATATGTCCCTAGTGTCCTGCACAATCCATCTACGATCAGGAATGTCAGCAAGGTCTTGGAGACTTTTGATAACATATCTACTACAGACTGAAAATTTTTTTAGATACTTCAACCAAATGTATTCACCTAGCCGTTGTCTCAATACGGTTACAGGAAAAACACGTTTCAAATTAATATATAGATACTTTTTCTGATAAAATCACATAAATAATTCTTTATCTATAAAAGGCCACAATGTAAAACTCTAGCCTGGTTATATTGTCAAAGGTTGCTGGAAACATTTCAGGAAAACCTTTTTCCGGTATCGCGTAGAATAAATTAATGAAAGTTTGGGCATATCGGAAGCCTACCTTTAACGCTAGGCAGTTAACTGCGGAACCCTCTTAACTCTTTAAATACGGGTTAGAATTTTAAATAGTCTCCGTAATTTATTCATTGTTCTAAAGCCGAATTTAATTCGTCGTTTGTCAAAAAACTTTTAAACCTAGTGAAATAGGGACAGATGTCAATAACCATTTTATTTATTAAAAATAATATGAATGGTATTTTTAATAGTATTATTAAATAATTATTAAAGTAATAGATTATTTTTATTAAAAAATCGCAGTTACAATATTTTGCAAAATAGATTTAATAATGGAAACGAGAAAATATTTTAGTTTATAATTATAATAAAAATAAATGTGTAGTAATAGAATATTATAATGTCATGTCATCGTATAGATCAGTGATACCCAAAGTGGTATATAAGGACCCCCGGGATCGATTTCGAATTGCAGGGGTGGATTCCCTTGTCAGCGAAAAAAGAAAATCGAGGTGCATGAGATATAAATGGGGTCCACGTCAGCAGACCTCATCTAGGCAGGTCATCATAAATATTTAGGCGATCCGAAAATGTCGTACTATTCTTAAGGCGGTGTATCTGTAGGGCGTATATGGATATAAGTGCAGTTGGGAATGCGGGATGCTAACTTGATCCAAATCGGATCTCGAGCTATTTACTTAACTCCTTAAAAAAGGACCGACTACTGTCATTGTCAAATATGTCAATTTAGTCAAACCCTACATTGTTAGGATGCATACCACGTGGCAATCATGATTTGGAACGTTCCAATTCGTGATTGCCAACACTCAGGAGATAATAATGGACTATCCAATCCAGAAAAAAACTATTTTATATAAAAGCTTTCCACCTGGAATATTGTAACGAAAGGTAAACTTCACCCAATATTTGATGAAATCTTCCAGCTTCTTCCTCCATATCTCAAATGATTGTATTAAATTTTAATATTATTGACTCACGTATCTGAAGGCAATCATGGCGGGAGTTAGCAATGTCATATGAAACGACGAAAGATTGCCAATCGGAGGTGATTCAATAATTTTTTTAGCGTCGCGTTGCGAGATATTATGAATTTTTCAGGAGGCCTGCATATCAATCGCTACAGATCGGCGCTCCCCGGTAATTCGATTTCAATATTCACATGTTGAGGGTTGACGTTGATATGTGAAAAGCTCGCGTTGACAGGCTGCCTAGTAATATAAAGTGTTGAATATAACGCAATATATTAAAATAATAAAGATATAGAGTCTGTCTAACCCGTGGTCTACCCATTACATAAAATGTGGGTCGCGCTTATCTGAGGGACCTCGAAGTTAACCAGCATCATGGTATATCTCTCTTTACAACGGAAAATATGACTTCTGACGGAAAATATGCATTCCAAAATTATAATTAAAAAAATCAATCTGTGGTCAAAAAGTAGATTATACCTTGGTGTTTACTTTAATGGCCTACCAACCGACATCTTGCGGTGTCAACTACAACGGGCGAGCCCGTCACCACAGGACGTTTTAACGATTAGTCGTTCTATCGCCCTGCAGTGAACGTAGAGACTTTGGACAGTACATTCTACGTCCAGCTACGTCACAACCCGTGAGAGTCCAACGCCTTACCGCGAGTAAGCCAGGAGTAAACCCGGCGGGCTCGAGATCTCGCGCCCTCACTTCCAATTGTGACCAGATTTCTCCGGTCTCTCGATTGGTTCCGAGTTCGAGGTCGCTTGCGCGGTCCTCTCCCTTATGAAGCGGTGAAACGGAGTGCACCGAATCTTCGCGGACCAAGGCGTCCTTTGCCCGCCTCTTACCCGGGATCGGATGGCCAATGGTCAATTCCAGAGCAGTCGCCATAAGGTACGCAACCACCCCCGCTCTATAGGAAACAATACAGTTCCCAGACTCCCCCGACTGTTAGTCGGATAGCACAATCGATTGGCTTGCGCCGCACGGAGTGCAGACCGTCCAGGGGCGCCAGAGGTTTGATTCCCAGGGGAGACTGGTTGACCCAGTGTCCTACCCAGGACTCGCACCCCATGCGAGGAGGCCGTCGGATGGGTGTTGACCCGTGAGTGTGACCGACCCTGGACACATGGGTCATCGTGGCCAACTCATCATGGGCCCGTTAACCCCCAGGTTAACCTACCAACCGACAAGGAGGCAAAGTAATGTGAACGCGCAAAATAAAAATCGAGATGAAGACGGATATATACATTTTGAATCCCCCCCCCCACCCCCCGAGACGATTAAAACCATTTCCAGACTAAAGTCTGTCTGTGTGTCTGCCCGACTGTCTGTGTGTGTGTGTGTGTTTGTGTGTATGTGTGCACGTGTGTGTGTGTATTCCTCCACGATAGCGCTCAAGCGCTTCATCCGCTTGATCTGAAATTCGGCTTGCAGGCAAAATTTGGTCATGGCAAGAGTTGAAAATATTCTGGTTGAAATCGATCCACCAAGGGCTTGCTAGTCATACTTCAATCTCGAAATATTAGAGACTGTAAAATCCAAACACAGGTCCCTTGTTATAGCTGGGAATTTAGTGCAACATTTTGTATGGGAACCCTGCATTTTGTGATTAAAGGCTCATACTTGGCACAATTGTTCCTTAGGTGGTCCTGAGTGGATTTAAACCGGGAGCCATCGGGGGCCACCCCGCGAATGGCGGGGGGAGGGGGTGGGAGTTTGATTCCGCCGCGCGTCACTTTGAGCCCTATATCTCTCGGACTATAGGTACTAGGGCAAGTGGGATATCATTTTAGGGTAACTTAATGATAACGAATTCATTTTTGGAAGAAAAAAAATACCAGTCCATAGAAAAAAATGAAATAATTGATAACATCCAAAAATCGTTCACATCTTTTTTTTACATATTTAAAGTTTACTTTTTAACCATAAGAGTAATCGGTAATGTAAAAATATATTCCGAAAGCCACACTTATCTTAATTACACCAGTATATATTTTATTGGACTTCCATATTAAAAAGTGAATTAAAAAATATAATTCATCGCACGGCAGACCGGCGTGTTACGCCTGCTAAGTAGATACGGGCATCGAGCGAAGTTAGATAAGTACTTATAGGATTATTTAGTTTCTGCGATAGATTAGTGTGTTAAAAATAACAAGTACAATAGTAATAATTAGTATGATTATTATATTATTATTGTTTTTTCTATTTAATAAAAATAATTCATCATTCACACACCGTACCAAACTGAGTGGGTGGACCTTTTGGTAGACCCACTCAGTTCAGTTGTAAACAGTGAAAGAATTTGTCTGCCGCGCGGAGAATTATTAAAGCACTTTGAAAATGTGTAATTTCCGGATCGAAAATGCTATTGCAATTTTACGGGGATGGCTAAGGACCAAGCACATGAGCAAATGAATGCCATATTAAAAAGAGATGTAGGTAGAACCTATTTTTACTCTTGCATTAACCTTTACGCTAAATAGTTTGTGATTACTTCTTCATTATACAACATAATATTATTTTACACATCACAGAATTGATTGGTTTGACTGAAAACCCTGACTAAGTGGCTTCTCGCTGGACCTGAATTGGTAGATACCGTTTACAGTTTTGAGCAGGATGTTTTGTATTTTGTTACGGAGAACAGCGCAACAGAAGAACACGACAGCCATCTTTCTGACACTGCCGCAAATAAGAAGAACTTTATTCTACACCTGCAATCACCGGTAGCTACAATAAATACACCAGGAAATCCTTTTGTCGAACAGTCTCCAGACTTCTATGTACTGAAGTTGTAAATGTAATATTCGAGATAGAAAAAGCGGCAAAGAGTTATTGATCTTATAAAGCTATTGCTCTTAAATACATAACATTTGTGAAGGAAGATTACACACAAACTCTAAAAAAAGTTTACTGGATCCAACCAAACTTAGTAATATCTCCTTATACAACAAGTATGAGAGAAAAACGTGAGAGAAAAAGTGAGAGAAAAACGAAAGCAAAGATAAGAGGCCTTGTGGATGACTACAGTCTATTAAGCAAACTTTATTTTGCAACCTGTGAGCACAAAGTAGAAGATCTCAATTTATTCTTGGCGCAAGAAAACCAACCCAGTCCTCTAGCACTTTCTTTAATGGGTAAATTGCGATCTGGAACAAGGTCAGACGTACTAAAATCGATTACCAGTATTTTTGGAACTGCAACCGTTCTAAACGCCCCACAAGTCTCAGCGAAAATTCTAGATGGATCTGTATTAGTACACATACTGAGTTTTGGCCATAGAAAGACTTTGGAGAAAAGGTACACCAGTATGTATACCATTTCATTGCAAATAACTTACAGAGTTTCAACATTAAATATGGTTTGGGACATAATAACGAAAGCATAAAAAATATTAACAGAGGAAAACGTTCAAAGAACACGGGTCACCGCTACGACGAAACTACCTAAAGTTTAGGCCAATTTGATGATGAATAATTGCTTAAGGAAGGATCGTTTGCTCTGATAACGGCAAGGAAGTTTGCAACATAGGTAGACCAAATATTTATACATGGGAGTACCGCAAGGTTCAATACTTGGACCGTTCCTTTTTCTTATTTATATAAATGATTTACCTTACACAGTAAAACCAAATTGTGAGATAGTTTTATTCGCAGATGATACCTCTTTGCTATTCAAAGTAGGTAGACAACAAAATAATTATGACGATGTGAATGATTCTATCTCGAATGTTGTGGAATGGTTCACAGCAAACAATCTGCTACTAAATGAAAAGAAAACAAAATGTATAAAATTCTCACTTCCAAACGTAAAGCAAATAGGGCCAAATATTATAATAAAAAATGAGCGCCTAGAACTGGTCGATTCCACTGTATTCCTTGGTATCACTTTAGATAAAAAGCTACAATGGGGCCCACACATTAAGAAATTGGCCGACAGGCTAAGTTCTGCGGCATATGCTGTAAAAAAAATTCGTAATTTAACAGATATAGACACCGCAAGGCTGGTTTACTTCAGCTATTTTCACAGCTTGATGTCGTATGGCATCTTGCTGTGGGGTCATGCTGCTGACGCTGATAAAATATTTATACTACAGAAACGAGCCATCCGCGCTATTTATAAATTGGGTGCTAGACAGTCGTTACGCGGAAAATTTAAAGAAATCAATATTTTGACACTTGCATCTCATTACATCTATGAAAACTTAATGTATGTGCATACAAATAAAGAACTGTTTTTAAAAAACTCTGATAGGCATGGTGTCAATACTAGATATAAAAATAAACTTGCTGACCATAAAAGTCGACTCTCCAAAACCACAAAATCATTCAAAGGGCAATGTATACCCTTCTACAATAAAGTCCCAGTAAAAATGCAAAATTTATCTGTGATACAATTTAAGTCATTTATTAAGAAGAAGCTGTACTCAAAGGGCTACTATAAAATAAATGATTATCTAGACGACAAAGACCCTTGGAAATAAAATGGTTACCTCGATATTAATATCACGTTATATATCACAATAATTTGTTATAATGTCGCAATATCTTAATTTTTTATCATTTATGTATGTTTGTATGCATTATTGACGTCAAAAAGTTACGATTTCGTACTATTTTGAATAAAAAAACTTATGATTATGATTATGATTATTTTAACCAATATCACACGTGACACAACACGTACGATTCTTCGTAGTTACGTGATACGTAACCACTAAGAATGATGGTGCATGTATCTGACACTATCGCTCATGGCTTGACTAAAATTATGCTACTGACTGTGGATACTGACTTCGCAAACCAGCAGCAGAAGTGCAAATTACCACAATTAAACAGCTTGAGGAGCTGTGGGTGCACAACGGTACTGGGAAACGCCACGAGTAACTCTCTGCTGTCATGATATTGCGACTGCCTTAGGTAATAACTATAATGTTTGTTTTATATTAAGTAAGTATAGATAGGATATATTAAGTCTATAACATACATAACATTTACGTCGTGTCCAATTGGTGGCTAAAAACCGCTCTTGAACGTGGCAAAATATTTGTACTAGGTAGTCTAATTACTTCTCTAACCTTTACTTAACATACATAATATGTAATATATATTATATATTATGTAGTTTGTTAAGAATTTAGCTATTAGATTGGAAAAATAGTATCTCAGAAACTTTGGAACCTACTAAAAGCTATTTATTCTAAATTCTTATTACAAAACAAAATGAACGCTTATTTAATAATTTGAATGGGTACCCACTAAGAGTTAATAATTTGAATGGGTACCCAAGAGTTAATCATTTGAATGGGTACCCACTAAGAGTTACTCATCATACTAACTAAAATAGTCAGTAAAAAGTTAAATAATCAACATAGACGCCTAATAATTGAAATAGTCATTAATTTGAGTAGGTTCGAATACTTACTAAAAGTTTTTGATAGTAGGTAATATACAAAGTAGTCAGTAAAGTGGTAAATAATAAGATTAAAGTTAAAAACATACTTTTAAAAACTAAAAGTACAAATTCATCATCTAAATTGGTATAAAATTTGTAAAGTCTAGCCCATACATTTTTCACTTATAGGGCCACGAAGGGCGAAGGTGTTGCCCCTGTTTCACCTAAAATGAAATGAGAAATTTGAAAATGGGCATTCAAAAGAATAGCCTTTTTTCAGTGTTTTAATAGTTTCTTCTAGCAATTAAGTAAGTATGGGTAGGTATGTTCTTGTATCATATATACTACTAATTATTATTTTTTCAACGAAGTGGTAGGGATTGCAGACAAATTAATACTTAGGTATTTTAGGTATGAAAGCACAAATATCAGTTAGGTACGGTGTGTGAATGATGAATTATTTTTATTAAATAGAAAAAACAATAATAATATAGTAATAATAATAGTAATAACGATTTTACTTCTTGTTTTTAACTCACTGGCCTATCGCAGAAACTAAATAATCCGATAAGTACTTATCTAACTTAGATCGATGCCCGTCTCTACGTAACGGACGTAATACGCCGGTCTGCCGTGCGATGAATTATATTTTTTTCACTCACATTTTGCAATACCAGTCCAATAAAAAGTATATGTCTGTAATTTAGGTAAGTGTGGCTTTCAGAATATATTTTTTGCATACCGATACCTATTATGGTTAAAAAGTAAACTTCGTATAAGTAAAAAAAATACGTCAAGGATTTTTGGATTTTACCAATTATTTCATATTTTTTCTATGGATAGGTATTTTTTTCTTCCCGAAATGAATTTGTCATTACTGAATTATCCGAAAATGATATTCTGCTTCCCCTGATACCTATAGTCTGAGAGATATAGGGCTCAAAGTGACGCGCGGCGGAATCAAATTTCCACCCCCTCCCCCCGCCACCCCCGGGGTGGTCGCCGATGGCTCCCAGTGTTAATCCACTCAGGACCACCTATGGAACAATTGTGCCAAGTATGATCCTTTAATCACAAAATGCAGGGTACATCGCACTAAATCCCCAGCTATTAGGCCGAAATCACATTGTGAATTTTGGTTTGAATATCTCGTATACAAGCGACACAAATAATATTTAAAATCTGCCATAAAATACTACATTATTTTTAACACGCTTTTATTAGGTCGACCTGTATGTAACTATGTAATGGAATCTAAGGTAACTAATTTAACCATCTTCCAGGGATCGTAGCGTCATGAAAATTGGCAGCTGTATGTAGTTCTGATGACAATACAATAATATGATACTGTCGAACTGATCTGATGATGGAGTAGGAAGATATGAACTGGAACGTCATGATGGAACATCGTATCATAGCTGTGAACTTTGACTACGATTAGGTTTCAAGGTCTGATGATGTGGTTTTTACGTGCATTTATAAAAGCGTGTTTTTAGTGTTTTTTTTTAATCTATTAATTATTGGAAAAATATAATTTTAATATCCGGGAAAATACTACAAATATTTTACGAAATGATGTGTGGGCGGAGGTTGGGTTGGCGCGCGCAGGGGGGGGGGGGGGCTTTTGCATTTGCTATTATACTTGCCGGGAAAATCTTGGGATGACACATCCGATTTCTAAAATATTTTGTTCCCATACGTCGCTATAACGATTTCGGCGTTAGATTATTTCAGACTTCCTAGCAATTCCTATGAATTCCTATGGTTTTCTACGAAACCATAAATCTTATATTTCTTTCAACTGAGCGTCCACTTTAGAAACATGAGAGCTACGAGCCCAAGTGTGATGTCGAATGTTTCGAGGACACTAGCTCCCCCCTAGCTTGTTCCTGCCAACTTCACATGTAGGTAAAAATATTAATGGGGTAAATGAATAAATAAATAGGATACGCGTTACAACAACTATCTCAATGAAGCGACGACTGAGCCTTCGTGTGGGTTGCTGGGCCGTTAATGTTCCGCTTTAGAGGCGAACATTTTCGTTATAAAACAATACGTGTAAAATATTACATGAGTATGTAAAATATTTACATGGCTTCGCTCGCATTGAATTAGCGCCTTAATTTAAAATAATATTTCGTTCGTATGAACATATAATAATTATTATGTTTGTTACGTCATTAAAACGTATTGTTTTCGCCTTTGCCCTTTTAATGATGTACCGAAATAGCCCGAACTCCTGAATCTCGCAAAGTTACATTTCGAGGTCATGTGCGATGAATTTTCATGGGCAGAGTCATAGTCATAGTCATAGTCATAGTTTATTAATTCCAAAAAGTACATTCTGTGGAATGCGTCATTTTCAATGTCGTACAATTATTAATATTTTCATTACATTTACATATACTTTATATAAAGGTATTTATTATTTTACTAAAGCCTCCTCGAAGAACGACTAACCTGGAAAGGCCTCAGTGAACCCTGCCTGCGGCTGTACGCCCAGTCTTGGGTAGTTAAGAACAAGAAACTAAGGTTTGATCTGGGGGAACACCTCGGGTGGAACTGGGAGGGCTGCGCACCGTGCGGCTTTAGATAAACGATTCCTAAGCAGCGGCACGCAGCGGGGATAGTTGTTGATTTGTTGTCAGCCACCGTTGCAGTTAGGCCACTTACCGATGCGTTTAGGGTCGGCGAAACTCACGGGTCAACACCCATCCAGCGGCCTCCACGAAGAAGTGTGAGCCCAGGTAGGACTCTGGCTTGCGGGCCAGTTTCCATTAGGAGTCAACCATCGGGCGCTCCTGGACGGTTTACGCTCCGTGCGTGGTCAGCCAATCGTTTGTGCATTCCGACTGACAGCCGGGAGAGACTGAAAACAGTATGTTTCCTATAGAGTGGGGGCGGTTGTTTACCTTGTGGCAGCCGCTTTTGAAACGACCATTCGGCTACCCGTTACCAGATGAAAGCCGGGCAAAGGTGCCGTGGTCCGCGATAGATTCGGTATACACCGATCACCGCTACACTAAGAAGAGGATCGCGCAAACGACTTCGAACTTGTAACCAGGCGGGAAAGCCGGAGAAATCTGGCCATAACTGCGAGGGCGCTTGGTCTGCCTGCTGGGTTAACTACCTGGTGCCGTGCAGTATAGGTTGGTCTCTCGCGGGCTAGTTGGTGGAGCTAGGTAGTGGCTGGTATAACGATCATATATAGTTATACCAGCCTGGGGTGACAGGTTCGTCCGTTGTAATTGACACCATCCAACTGTTGTCAACCACCTTTGAAATGATCCGTTGGCCACCTGATCCTGTTTGGCACTAACGGGCAAAAGGCGACACGGTCCGCGATAAATTCGAATTGAATTACCACTAACATCAGGTAAACGCCGCGCGTGCGGTCGGCCCGCTGGTTTCACTTTCCAGTGCCTCTCAGCAAGGCTTGAACTCTTACGGGCTTATGGCGCAGTTAGACTATGGAGTGAGCTAGTCGTTATATCTCTGTGTGCATTCCATGGGAGACAGAACGACACGATATCGTTATCACTGCCTGGGTTGACGGTTTTGCCCGAAGAAGTTGACGATTCTCAAGATTAGATGGTCTACAACTTGCGGTGTCAACTACAACGGGCGAGCCCGTCACCACAGGACGTTTTAACGATTTTCTCGTTCTATCGCCCTGCAGTGAACGTAGAAGACTTTGGACAGAACAAATCCAACGTCCAGCTACCTCACAACCCGCAAGAAGCCAACGCCTTACCGCGAGATAGCCAGTGTTACCTGGCGGGCCGACTCTCGCGCCCTTGCTTCCAATTGTGACCAGATTTCTCCGGTCTCTCGATTGGTTCCGAGTTCGAGGTCGCTTGCGCGGTCCTCTCCCTTACGAAGCGGTGAAACGGTGTGCACCGAATCTATCGCGGACCAAGGCGTCCTTTGCCCGACTCTGAACCGGGATCGGATGGCCAATGGTCATTTCAAGAGCAGTCGCCGTAAGGTAGACAACCACCCCCGCTCTATAGGAAACAATACGTGACGATATGTGAAGATCGATATATGAAGGAGGATTCCGTGGCTGCGGCACGCATGAAGAAGATGATAGCGGCTAGCGAGCTGGGATTCGGTGGTGACTGCAGCCGTAAACGTGTCTTCATAAACGATCATCTGTCACCTGACTCGAAAAGGCTGCTTGGCAAAGTTAAAGCCACTGCCAAGGAACTTGGATATCAATACGTGTGGGTGAAATTTTGTAAAATACATGTTCGTAAAACTAATGAATCGCCGGTGAAGACTATTACAAAAGAGGACGATTTAAACAAGCTTACCTAGACTGCCACATATGGAACTTGCTTTCTACATGGTTTTCTTTACCGCACCATTGGTTTACGTCATCCATGTCTCTGTCTCCGTCCGTATATAAGTTATTATTAATTAATAAGTACGATTTCTTTATAATGTTTCTCGCCCCTGACCTAAGTGTCTTGCTGCTACTTCACTATTATCTACGATTGGACCTCTCTCGCCCAGTAGCTTACTCGAATGCACCTCGACTTATCGATATCACCGTTGCCGCGCTGTCTGCTCGCACGCTCACCTTTATTAACCACCTTTTTTCTGTTTTACCGTATATATGTCTTTTATCGCAATATTACATTACTCTGCCAGATCGTTTATTTATTCTCTATCCAAAGGGGTTATCACTACTCAATTTCTTCTACACTGTTTTTACCTTAACCCACATTACTAATGGCTGACTATGTCACTAATGAAATCACACCCAATAAATTTTCGCTATATTATCAAAAGGTCCGAGGTCTACGTACTAAAACAACTACTTTTTTCAGGAATATCAGTAAGCAGAAATTTGACATAGTTGTCTTAACTGAGACTTGGTTACTGGAAAGTATATCCGATAGTGAGCTATTTGACCATCGATACATGGTGTGGCGGCGGGACCGTGACTATAACGTAACTGGCCAGTCGCGCGGTGGAGGTATGCTTGTGGCGGTGCGCAGGGATCTGTCCGTGTCGCCGCGGCCTGCCTTCCACTCTACTGCCGAGGACCTATGGCTCACGCTGCACCTTAAAACGCAAGACGCTAATAAATCCGTCAAATTGCACATTTGCGCCCTTTACCTATGTAGTCAAAACGCAGGCAACTCATTCTCTCAACAGCTGACCAACTTTCTCAACAGTTTAAACCGTGTCTTACTGTCCAGCCCAGAAGACAAATATTTGATCCTTGGTGATTTTAACCTTCGTAATATAGTGTGGACGCGTACTACGGGTGAATATCTTGATCCATCCAATATGTTGACCGATGATGAGCTATCACTGACGGATGAAATGGCCACCATTGGGTTTGGTCAATACAATGGCTTACGCAATGCACTCGACCGTACGCTGGATTTAATCTTCTCCAACGACATTGTGACTGTGTTCGATCACAGTGATGATCCTCTTGTTCCAATAGACCCGCACCATGGTGCGCTCCTAGTTGTGGTAAAATTCTTAGTTTATAACCCATTACGGCTCAATTCATATACCAAATATTTATTTAACAAAGGAGATTATGTAAAACTAAACAATGGATTTGTAAATATAGATTGGGACAAGGAATTTTCCACTAGATCCCTAGAAGATGCCGTCTGTTATTTTTACGACGAGTGTTCATCTCTAATTAAGCAGTTTGTTCCATCCAAAGTTATTACCTCCGACTATTTCCCTCCTTGGTACTCCCCTGGCCTTAAGAAATGTATTAAAGAAAAACATAAATATTTTAAAAAATTCAGAATGTATGGTAACAAAGCTGACGAAGAGGCATTTAAATACCTGCGGGGCCGTGTTAGGGACCTGGAAGAGAAATGCCACGCTAGATACATTTCCTCCGTCGAAAACTCTATTACAAGTAACCCCAAAAAGTTTTGGTCTTATCTTAAAGGCAAAACCAAATCCAACTCAATGCCTAATAGCATGTCCTTAGGGACCAGTATATTTACCACATGCGAGCTGATTTGTAATGCCTTCTCTGATTTCTTTTTAAATAATTTTCTCTCTAGTACTGTTGTTGCGCAAGATGATACCGGTGGTTTCTCGCCTACCGACACATCTGCCACTTATATATCTAAAGTGTATGTTGACGTCAGCGAAGTGGAACAGTTACTTTTAAAATTGGACCCGTCTAAGTCCGCTGGGCCTGACAACCTACCAGCTGTCTTTCTCATAGGCTGCGCTAAAACAATCGCTATCCCTATTTCATTAATCTTTCGGAGATCTTTAGATGATGGGATCGTTCCAATTATCTGGAAAAATGCTTTTATTACGCCTGTGCATAAAAAAGGTCCTAAACATAACATTGATAATTATCGCCCCATTTCCAAACTGTGTATAGTGTCAAAAGTCTTCGAAAAAATTATATATGATCAAGTATATTTTGCGCTCAAACAGTCGTTTAATACTACTCAACATGGCGTCCTGAAAGGTCGATCGACAGTTTCTAATCTTGTCCTTCTAAATACAGCTCTTACAGATGCCATGAATAAAGGTCACCAAGTTGACGTGGTCTATACTGACTATAGCAAGGCCTTTGATCGGATTCAGCACAGCTTACTTTTAAGCAAATTGGAGAAGACTGGCATCTGTGGCAATCTTCTCAGATGGTTTGCGTCTTATATCCATAATCGCTCGCAGGCTGTAGTTATTAATAATTACACATCCAGTTGGGTCCCCATCCCAAGTGGTGTTCCTCAAGGATCTTTACTAGGTCCTTTGCTTTTTATCATTTTTATCAACGATATTGACAGGTGTTTCCGTTATACACACCTTCTTAGCTTCGCCGATGATATGAAGATTTTCAAGACGATTCTATCTCCTGCCGACACTCTACTACTTCAAGCCGACCTTGAACGCCTCGAGCGCTATTGTACCTGGAACCACTTAGATTTAAATCCATCCAAATGTAGTGTGGTCACTTTTACTCGAAAGCGAAATATTGTATTACACGACTATGTCCTAAAAGGTACCAAGTTACAAAGGGACTCTATCATTCGTGACCTCGGTGTGTACCACGACTCCAAGCTGCTCTTCGACACTCATGTAGACAAAATAGTTAAAAAGGCTTCCAGAGCTCTTGGATTCGTTATGCGCAGTACCAAAGATTTTAAATCCATTAAAACTCTTAAAATTCTTTACTGTACTCTGGTACGTAGCAACCTGGAATATGCATCTCAAATATGGAACCCTATGTACTTTAAATACTCCAATCGCATCGAGGGCATCCAAAGGAAGTTCCTTAAATACTTATGTTTCCGTACCAAAGACAAATACAGTTCAGACGACTATGTCAAATTATGTAAAAAACACCACCTGCTTCCACTAGCAAAACGGCGAGAAATCGGTGACCTCACTTTTTTGCAAAAAATTGCCCAAGGTTCTTTAGATTGTACCGAACTTTTTATCACACCTATCTTTTAATGCCCCGGTTAAATCCATGAGACACACCATCCCAATTCGGCTACCTGTTGTTACATCTAATTACATGCAAAACACCTATATGTGGCGTGCGAGTAACAACCTCAACAAACTGATTTGCGGCGACGTTGATATCGATCTATTTAGCACTAGTGTTGTATCAGCGAGACGTATCCTCAGCAACAATTTCTTTTAGTACCTACTCTTCTGCTTTTCTTTATTGTTATTATTACTTTCCTGACGACCTATCGGAAAGGAAAGTATTGTGATCGCGCTAAAAAAAAAAATTGAGATGAAGATGGGAATATATTTTGAGACTCCCTGAGACGATTGAGACTATTTCCAGACCGATCTCTGTCTGTATGTATGTCTGTATGTCTGTATGTCTGTATGTCTGTATGTATGTATTCTTCCACGATAGCGCCCAGACGCTTAATCGGATTGAGCTGAAATTTGGTATATAAGCTTCTGTTAACCGTCGGAGGAACCCATTAGTTTTTGAAGTCCCTACGCCCTACGGTTGTGGTACCTCCCATACAAATTTGGGGTTCCCGGCGAAAAAATTGTTTATTTTTATTGTCAGGAAAGTCTTGGGGTGACACAACAGATTTTTTTTTTGTATTCGATTTCTCGATATTGTTTTTTTTGCCTTCTTGTCCCTTTTGTTTAATTTTTATTTGCGTTTTTTAAATTTATAGTACCGGACCCTGCCAAGCGTTTTTGCTGGCAATTCCATATTCTCTAAACTGTTTCTATATGTGAGAACCTGTTATTGGCTATCATTTATTATTTAAGTTGTTATTTAATATTTTATATGGCTGTTGGTTTTCCTTAAAATAAATAAATAAATAAATAAATAAATAATACAGTTCCCAGACTCCCCCGACTGTTAGTCGGAGAGCACAGTCGATTGGCTTGCGCCGCTCGGTGCGCAGACCGTCCAGGAGCGCCAGAGGTTTGATTCCCAGGGGAGACTGGTTGACCCAGTGTCCTACCCAGGCTCGCACCCCATGCGTGGAGGCCATCGGATGGGTGTTGACCCGTGAGTGTGACCGACCCTGAACACTTGGGTCATCGTGGCCACCTCATCATGGGCTTATTAGCTCCCATTAGATGGTCTACAGTTATATCTTAATCTTCGTCTAATTTAATTTTATATTACAGAATATTTCAGCGACTCTGACATGGCTCTCTCCATAACGCTTCGCGCGGTTGAAACCGTCCCTTTTTTAACGCAGTTAGGCGACCAACAACGTCCCCAATGTCGCATATTAGGGAATTCCCAGGAAAAAAGTTTGTCGCAATTAATGCTCACTTGGAACGAAACCCAATTAAGGGAAGGTCAAATTGTGGCCGAGTTTGTGTTGTGATGTCACGACGTCACTAGGGGGAGACCGTGACGTCACGTGGCTCTAGGGCCGATGGCGACGCTCAACCGGGGACGCATTCAATTTAACAGCCCTAAAGTGCCTTCTCTACCTACCGACATCGTACAGAGAGACAGAGATAGAAAGACACTCAAGCGCCCGAGAGGACACAAACCAAATGACGATCGTGACAAGGGATAGCGATACTGTGACACTACCGTGTGTGGAAATATAAATCATACGAAAATAAAAAACGTAATCACTCACACCAAAATACGATTGTCATTGGCAGCCAATTTCAATTGGCGCGCAAAAACTGTTCTCGGTTGATCTGTCTGCATTGCCTCTGATCCAAATAGACCACTTGTGCACAAGCCTTGTAGCCGAGTATTCTTCTTCTTGTAGTGTCGTCTCCTACCGGAGGTTGCAATCATCCTGCTGATTTCCGTCTTGAAGACCGCCGTACGGAACAATGCGCCAGTGCTCAGCTGGATCCACTAGCTTATATTTTGCAGCCATGATGTCATTGGCCGCCCAGGCCTCCTCATGCCTTGAATTGTCCCTTGGGTTATTACTTGCAGGAGTTCGTATTTGGGGTTGTGCATTATGTGGCCTAAGTATTCAAGCTTGCGTCTCTTTATAGTTTTGAGTACCTGTGTGCCTTTTTTATTTAGTCTTTGAATGACTGTTGTATTTCCAACCTTCTGGACCCACGATATTTTGAGCATTCTCCGGTACACTTACATCTCAAATGCTTTAAGGCCCTTAGTCATCCTTTCTGTAAGTGTCCAGGCCTCAGTTCCATATGGGAGGACGGATAATACGTAGCATTTTGTTATATGCGTGCGTAGATTGAGGCTCAAATTATGGTCACGGACGACGTTTTCCATTTTGCGAAAGGCGCTACGAGCATGCTTAATTCGGCATTTAATTTCCAGACTGTGTTCATCTTTGTCGTTGACTATGACAGCCAGGTATTTCTATCGGCTCACTCTTTCAAGGTCTGTAACATTGATATTGATGGAAGAGATTGAGGACGGGTTTCGGCTCACTACCATGTATTTTGTCATTTTGGTTTTGATGTTTATGCCGTATGACGCACTCTCTACGGTGATGATATCCACGTGTATCTGCAAGCTCTGCCTGGTATCAGCTATCAAGATGATGTCATCGGCATATCTGATATTGTTAATGACGTGACCATTAACTGTGATTCCTTCAGAGACAACGTGCAAAGCTGCCAAAAAGATGGCCTCGGCATATATGTATATTGAATAGAAATGGTGAGAGTATGCAACACTGTCGCACTCCCCTGAGTATTTCTATATCACCGGAAAGGCGTCCATCGACTCTGACGTGGGTCTCTTGTTGACAATATAAATTTTTGACTATTTGAAGGTCTTGACTGTCGATTCCAGCCGACTTAAGGGTTTTCAAAAAGTTTTACATGTCTAACTCGGTCGAAACCTTCTCGTAGTCAATGAAGCAGATGTAACTCGTGATTTACATCAAGACATCGTTGTACGAGTATTTGATATACAAAAAGAGCTTCACGAGTGCCTAGAGCTGCACGAAATCCGAAGGGCGAGTATCATTCAATTTTACTGTCTGAAATGTCGTTAATTCCAATTTGACGATAATATGTGATAGGTAATTCATTTCTTCAGTAGCTAGCATTAAATTCCTCGGTTTTACTGTTTACTGCAGACTATGTTCAGATGTTTACGTCGATAGGCTGTGCAACCAACCAGTGGTGCAGTTTTGCTTTATGGCGCATCGCACTTTCGCCATTTTATAGGTACCTATTTCACTAATTTATTTGCTGAAAAGATTGTGGGAGCGACAATCAATATAATCTTTGAAGGCGGTTTGGACTGCCTCATCGAAAAAGATTTTTTTCCCTTGCAAGAAGTTGTTCCGGAAAAAGTCGTAAACTGTTAACGCAAGATCCGGGAAGTATGGTGGATGTCGGAGACATTCCAATAGCAGCTCCTCTCACTCTTAGCGACCGTCTTTTGTGCAGTGTTTGGTCTAGCGTTGTCCTGAAATAGCAGTGGGCTAGAACAATTGACTAGTCTCGGTTGTATAACGGCTAGCTTTTCCATCAACGTTTGCAATTGTTGACAATACAGATCTGCCGTAATCGTCTGGCCATATTTTAAGAAGCTGTAGTAGATGACACCAGCACTAGTCCACCAGACACCTTTTTCAAGGTTAACGTTCGCTTGGGACAGGATTTGGCCGGTTCCCATGGCTTCAACCATTGTGATGAGCATTTCCGATTATTGTACAAGATCCATTTTTCATCACAAGTAACGATACGATTCAAAATTCCCTCGCTATTGTGACGGTTAAGTAATGTAACGCAGAACCCGACGCATGTTTGTTGGTGTGCTTAACTCAATTCATGAGGTACCCATTTTTCGAGCTTTTTCACTTTTCAACTTGTTTCAATTTCCTAAACGAAAACGTTGGAACCAAAAAAAAACCGTGCTTTCTTTTACAGTAGCTTCCCCATTCACATCTTTAATTCTTCGACCTATTTCTGCAGCGCTGGTGCCACGGAGGAAGTCGTATTCGTAAATAACGCGATATTTTAAGTTTTCGATATTGTGAACAAAACGATGTCAAAGAAAAATCAAATAGCGTGAAAACAAATGAATCATGAATTCGGAACACATATACACAAGCATTAAAAAAATACTGTATCATCGTACAGCTAATGGATCGTAACCTACGATGATTCTTTAAAAAAGTCAATTCAATCATATCTACGTTTAAAAATCAAAATGGACAAATAAATTTACGATTATATGTGTTATGCGATTGAATGTTGTAAGTAACGTTGGTATATGTATACGATTGTATCTACACACATGGAAAATTGAAGCTGAGTCCTATCGGAACTTTTATTTATGTTTTCCTGTAATAGCTGGAAATTTAGTGCAACGTTTTGTATGAGAACCCTGCATTTTGTGATTAAAGACTCATACTTCGCACAATTATTTCTTAGGTGGGCCTGAGTGGATTTAGACCGGAAGCCATCAGGGACCACTCCGCGGGTGGCGGGGGGAGGGGGTGGAAGGTTGATTCCGCCGCGCGTCACATTGAGCCCTATATCTCTCGGACTATAGGTACTAGGGCAAGTAGGATGTCATTTTCGGATAACTCAATGATGACGAATCCATTTCTCGGAGAAAAAATACAGATCCATAGAAAGAATTATAATTAATTGGTAATATCCAAAAATCATTCACATTTCTTTTTATACATATTCGAAGTTTACTCTTTAACCATAAGAGGTATTACCTATTACCTCAAATATATGTGTGTAATTCAGATAGGTGTATCTTTCAGAATATATTTTTTGCATACAAATACCTTTAATTTTTTGCATACCAATACAAATGCCTTTAATCACAAAATGCATGGTACATCGCACTAAATCCCTAGCTATAAAAACTTTTCGTTTGGGGACGTTTCGCCCGCGGCGCTTAGCCTGAAATCAAAACACCATTCCCGAATTTTCAGGTATCTCCCTGTTAATATTCCTGCCTAAAATTGCCTCTTCTCAAATATACCGCTGGGAAAAACACGTTAAAAAATAAAATTGGCAAATGTCGTGGGAAGGGGAGGGTGATTGAACAATTTATATATTTATATATACCACGTCTCACTTTAGAGAACCCTCGATGGAAAGCTAGTATATAAATATTTGATTGAAGAAATGGGACACTTTTATTCGCGCCACAGGGAGGGTTCGCTAGGATATCCGAACCAAAGGAAATAGGATTTTCGGAGATTTACTCGAAGGTTAAGCACGAGGAGGAAATATTTTTATAGAATACATATGAGCGTATTGGTTAACATGTAGGTGCATAGGTAGTTTTAGAGTAAATATTAAGTTCTAATTATTAGTATCGAATAGAATACTTTTTTTATATGTATTTATATGTTACATCCTGGTAGAGAGCTAACAGTGTTTATTTATTTATTTATTTTAGGTAATGTACATAATATGCAACAAGCGTAACACAAATCATAATTATTGTCTACAATTAAACAGGGATTACAATTTAAGTTAAAATTAATAAACCCACAGCAAGTTATGTCACGCTTATATGTGATGAGAGTCCCATGCCGCCCAACTAAGTAAGAACTTGTTCCAGGGCAGGCATTTTAAACATAGGCAGAATAAAGCCAAATATCATACATGTTTGTTTAAAGCAGAAATAAATATATAAAAAGTTTAAAAAAAGGAATATAATCAGAATTTCGCATATAAATAAAATTTGCAATATTTTTAAGAGGGCTCCGAGCCTATGCCGTTACACAAATGTAGGTAATTTACACTTGCCGGCGCCGCCACGCACGTGTGAGTAAATCGCATACATTGATAACGGTGAACAGACGGTCACCCGTCAAAGCGAAGTAACCCGCATTTTATAATTTTATTGCTCATAGCAAATTGCAAATAACAAAAACTGCACATTGTGATAAAAGCAAATCCTTTTGCACACGTATTTATTAGACCGAAATGATAGATTTGACCCGCCGTTCCGACATATTTGGCCCAGCGGACTCAAAATAGCGGCCGTTTTTCAAGATGGTCGCTAATAAACCAAAATGATTTTTTTCATGCTGATTTTAATGACCCATGGGCCTTTTCGGCTATTTTGGGGTCGTATATTTCAAATATGGCAATAAAAATAACTTTAGTTAATTTTGAACAGGATTATAAACATTTTTAACGAGTATTTACTTTAACGTTAGCGTTATGTTATACGCGTGTATGCTGTAAGTAATTTCTGAAATTTGCTACCCAGAAAACATGGAAAATTTGAACTATATATAGAATATGTGAATGGGTCTTTGACTTTGAATTTGTAGTCGCTGGCTCAAATATGACGACTACATGTGTTTTGAACAACCTTTGAACGTATTTTGAACCGATTTGAACATATTTGTACCTTTGGCCAGAAAACTTAAACTTTTGTACTTGGTGTCATCATCAGAACTGGTCAAAATAAATGTACCGTGGCCGTTTTATACTACACTATACTACACTATATATAAATGATTGTACACATTCTACCTTGTTTGTAAGGAATTATTTATTTATATTTATTTATGTTTATATTTTCAGCATCATATTTCAAAAGTACGACGCCAAACTAACCGAAAACGACCCATGGGTCTTTATAATCAGCACGAGAATAATCATTTTGGTTTATTAGTGGCCATCTTGGAAAATTGCCGCCATTTCGAGTCCGCTGGGCCAAATATGTCGGAGCGGCAGGTCAAATCGACTATTTTGGTCTAATGAACACACGTGTGCAAAAGGATTTGCTTTTATCACAATTTACAGTATTCTTTCAAAATATGAGACGAACCGCTTCCACTGTCAGGATAGCAGATACTTTATGATTCTGAGTAAAGAAATAAAAATGGATAATGCTTAAAACAATTATAACATTGTTATTCTCATCAGTACGAGGATAAAATGTATGTCGAGAAGGATAAAAAAACAGTAATTATTATAGGTATAAATAGCTACACCAAAACTTTAATTATTTCAAAAAGCAGTTACCTTTATAAATAAACTACTTCCGACGGAAAGAAGGCACAGATAGATTTCGTGGCTTAATGTGATTATATATTTTTGAACAACTTCAAATATGTAATTAAAATTAATAAAGAAATAAATTAATGAATGCCACTTTTAAACAGTCTCGAAGAGGAGTTTTGTGGATTTCACTCTGTGCTCCCCGAGATTCGCCCGTTGGATGAACAATTGGAAAGTTCACGAGCACCTTTCTTCTTCGGACCGCAGACTGGTGACATTTGGCATCGGCCGTCGCGTTCCCCCCACGCCACAATCCGAGTGGCGATACCGAACCGACGACATTAACTGGGACCGGTTTGGTTAAGTCCTCTGCGAGAATCTTGAGGCCTTTCCATCGCCTTCTAGTAGTACCGCAGAGGACTTGTGTGTCGCACTTAATGCGGCCATCGAGTCTTCCTGTGATGCCGTAGTAGGGCGGAAGAAACCCCGCGGTGGTTTCGCGGCCCCGTGGTGGTCTTCCGAACTCTGCGATAATTTTAATTTAATATTTTAAATAATGTAACGTAGCGATTGCAAAATAATGTGATTGAAAATCGTTATTTTTGTGATCTGACGCAATGATGAGATGTAAATTTTCGACTGATCGATCAAGGTGAACAATGTATGAGATGAAGTTAAAGTAAAAGAAAAATAAAAAATCGCAAGTTTCAATTTTTTTTAAACTTTCTCTATACTATTGAATATCTATGATATTGAACATTTTCAAAGCCTGTTTGATTTTAAAATGATTTTATTTTTCTATGGTTTTAAAATATTTCTAAGTATTCTGTAGTTTTGAATATTTTCAAAGACTATTTGATTTTAAAATCATTTTCAAAATACTTTATTTTTCAATGGTTTCAAAATATTTCAAAGTATTCTATAGTTTAGAATATTTTCAAAAACTAAATGATTTTAAAATGATTTTCAAATTATTATTTTTTCTATGGCTTCAAAATATTTCTAAGTATTCTATAGTTTTGAATATTTTCAAAGACTATTTGATTTTAAAATGATTTTCAAATTATTTTATTTTTCTATGGTTTCAAAATATTTATAAGTATTCTATAGTTTTGAATATTTTCAAAGACTATTTGATTTTTTGATATTTAAAATGATTTCCAAATTATTTTATTTTTCTATAGTTTCAAAATATTTCTAAGTATTCTATAGTTTTGAATATTTTCAAACACTATTTGATTTTAAAATGATTTTAAACATTATTTTATTTTCTATGGTTTCAAAATATTTATAAGTATTCTATAGTTTTGAATATTTTCAAAGACTGTTTGATTTTAAAATTCCCGTGCTTTTTCTGGTTTAAATGACGTGTCGCAACCTTAAATCAGTGCATATCCTATCAATGCTCTTTGTAAGCAAATATCTTACAGCCAACCACTTATTACTTATCTCAGCGAGAGAGCGCTCAAATTACAATGGACGCCGTAACATTTAGGCCCAAAATGCGTACATGTGTTTCCATACATTTCATATTTTATATTTCATGTTTTTATTTTATTATAAAAAAAACAGCAACAATCACAAATAATATTTACACTAAAACCTATACTATAAAGATTTGCGAAAATTACAAATAGTCTACTCAAAATTGACAGTACCTATATATTAAATACTAAATATGAACTATAACCTGTTTTGTACACACTAAATGGGAAAAATATGTACTGAATGTAATGAATCTACCAAAACCAAAATAGTTTAGAATATGAAAGTAACCTTTTTGTCAATAGTTTCTTTATCTTTGCTTTTCCTTTTCGTGTTTTCACGAAATATGTTTTCTTGCGCTTCCCCATAACTAAAATACATGTAGAGTATTATAATAAGTTATAACAAAGATGTCATAACATCCATTAAAAAAAAAAACAAATATAAAAAAAAATACTTACTGCTGTTTGCTTTTTAGTGACGACGCGTGACGACGCGGTACTGCGGTGTAGAAGAATAAAATATTACGTGAGCACGAACTGATAAGAGCTAACCGAAAGATACGTGCTCTCACGTCCAATAGCAGCAGGGAAGTGAATCTATTTCATAGCGCGCCTGTGTATTTATTAACGCGGCTAGCCCATACAAAAAATGTATGGAGAATCTGATACCTGATTTTCTGGGATTTATTGTATAAAATCCTATTACAATAATTGAAATTTAAATATTTTATACTGAAGATATGTCATTTAACTTTCTTTTATAATAATTTGTAATTCAAATTAGTTATTATTTTCCCAGTGAGGACTAAAACCCCGCGCCCATTTTTGTATATTTTCTCGGGTGTATTTATAAAAAACTACGCAAACTATTGCCAAATATATTTTCTCACCTTATAAATGACTTATTGATAAAAACGAGTGTTTTTTGTCACTGCTTTTATTATCGTAGTTTTAGCGGAATAACTAAAACGCTAGACCCTAATTTGAGAAATTTCGTGCAGCACCCTCTTAATAACTTAAAATAGTCACCGAGAGAAAGTAATATTTAAATAAATAATTAAGAAATATATACAATAAATAATAATAATAATAATAATAGTCACAAAGGGGTAGTCAAATAAAGCTAGATAGTGGATAGTCCTTGGTATATTATGGACGTTTCAGGCCGAAGCATCCACGAAACCAGTTTTTTCTTAAAAATGGAAGTACTAGGGCTGATCTTTATGCCTGGGGTAGGATATTATATAACTTAGGCCGAAGATAAATAACATTTCTTTGGCCAAATGACGTATTACTTCAAGAAACTGCAATGTAGTCACTAATTGCACGTCTTGTGTGTTTAGTTTGTTGATATTTAATTTTTTCCTGATGTACTAACCAGCTTAAAATAATTTTCACATATAGTATGTATGTATACATGAACATGCAGCAAACAAAAAAAAATACTCTAAAACTACCATGTATAAGTAAAGTAAAATGTATTTATTTATTATGAGGTTTTGGGTAACATCTTTCGAAATAATTCGTTTAGAGGATGAAGCTTTATGTAATAAAAAAAATGCTGCTCACATGGCAAGGAATGACTACTTGGATTGGATCGGGAAATGCTTATGTTAAAATCGGATGTATGTATGAAGGAAAAACTTTCGATTTTGATATGTAGGTAACCCACAAGAGAAGAAGATTACAGTTTCAATAAATTAAAATAAGATTACCGAAGCAAATTGAAAGATGTTCACGGCTAGGAATATTACACATAGAACTTGGAGACACATATATGAAACTTACTTTGATTTACTTATTTAGACTAAAGAAAATGTTACCTGGAATACAAAATCTTCGTCGTAATAAGGGTTGCAGGTCTTCTTTTTCTGTTTCGACTGCAGCACACGTCTTTCATCGGGCATCAACTGCAATCTATTGAAGAATAATTTAAATTATTTTAAGGTCGATATTAAAAATGGGGAAATGTTATACCTACCTTACGAATGGATCGCAGGCATTGGCCGATGCGACCGTCCTCGATGGCAAGTGCCTAGCTTTCACCAGGTGTACCAGAAGTCTTTCAGTGCAGGCTTCGTAGCGCACAGAAAACCACAGGCGACCCTGAAACAGAGACACAACAAGATATTTAAAGGCCACATAAAAAATACCACCAAGAGACGACATTCAATAATAGACAAATTTTTAACAAAATAAAACCGACTCCATTTTTTTATTGTCATGTCAGGTGAGAACATGCTATCACAAGTGAATGCGCATACAAAATTTTGTGTCTGTGGTGTTGATCGTTAAGAAGTGCCCTCGTTGGAAGCCAGCCCTGGGTGCCGCAGTCCTGTCTTGGTGAAACTTAGAACTGGCTGTCTTAATTGAATGTAGGTAGGTATATACAATTTCGTTTCTGTGCGGTTGACCTTTGAGAAGTCCCCTCGTCGGGAGAGAGCCCTGGGTGCAGCAGCCATGTCATAGTAAAACTTAGAACGGGCTGTCATAACTGAATGAGTATACAAAATTTCGTGTTTGTGCTGTTGACCATTGAGGAGTCCCCTCATCGGGAGCCAACCCAGAGTATAGAATCAGGTCATGCTTAGCATTTTTAAAAATGCATTGTCATCGGAATTAAACTAACATCTAAATTTTTAACTTTATATGATATTATTCGAGGAGTTCCCTCAATTAGTTATGGATCCCATAATCAGAACAGGATTTTGATAAAAATTAAATCAATCTGAAGGTATATTCTTTAAAATAAAAAAAGAATTTTTCAAATTGATTTATAAGTGGCTTCTGAGGTAAAATGAGTTCTGAGGTAACAAACATGAAAAAAAAGAAGAAAATATATACGACCGTTGATAATCTTCTTCGTTTGTAGTCGGTTAAAAATAAACCCTTTCCTTAATGCTACAAACAAAATCGTTATCAAATCGAGATAATTTTTAGCATTTCTATGATTTATTCTCGCCACTTAACCGCCCGCTGACCTCCATTTGTCTGCAAAGATTCAGGGCTTGAACCTTATACATAAAAGATGAATATCCCCTGTCAATTCCGACCATTAACTGTATTACGAAACTCTCACACAATATATTCCTCCTGATAAATATTTCTGACTGGAAGGCGGGATAGGCGACGGATTGTTTATATTAGTTTTATACGTGATTGTTAGTGTATGTTTTATTGAAAGTTATAAATTTATAAAAATGGGTTCTGTCTCACCAAGACTTTTCCCGCAATGGCCAAGAAATAGTCCATTCTACTAATAGCCCACGATAGATTAGAATACCTCTTATTCATAAAATTATATTTTAAGTTGTAAAGATATAAAATTGTTGTCTTCCTTGCATCAGGCGTTGTTTAGTTAGGGTTGACGCAGAATAAATAAGTTTTTAAATAATTAATATTTATTTCCTTGGATTATTAAATAAATAAATAAAATAAAACTAAAAGCACAATTACAGTTCGCTACAGACAAATTTCTTCAATTTGGGCTAAAATGGCCAAATAAATATTACAAATATTTGTAGTACTCACACGCTGCTGTGAGCTTTATAATACCCATTTAAATGGTATTGATATGTTTAATAATTCCATAATCACTTACAAATACTCCGTAAATCAAACCCTAACCGATACAATAAGCTGACTGTTCGATGTTAGCTATTTTTATTAATTATTATTATTATTATTATATTTTATATACGCCATTACTAATATTACACACGCTCACACGCTCACACTTCACACTTCACGCTCAACACACTCCCACAAACACATACACACACACCCTGCATACTAGACTCTTACGTAGTTCTAAAATTGAAGGAACATTATTTTTATTGGGAAGTTTTTTAAAAAAACGTAATTTATGTAATTTTATTGAAATCCGTAACCGGTTTTATTTGTTGTAAATCTGCATACATTTTTTAAAATATTATTACTGCAATACTGTGATTTCTCAATAAAGAATTAAATTGAAATTGAAATATTTTGTACTTAATGGTTTTGATTCGCTGCCTTAGCGGAGAACTGTTTTATGCTTTTACATAATAAAAAAAACAATGTTAAAAAACAATGCACTGATATTTTCGGCTGATGACGTTAGTATAGAAATAACTATCTTTAGCTAATGTTTAGTTTCTTTTCAATTTGTAACACTAAAATACGTATATACTACCATACATTCCTGTATTCCTAAAATGTATTCCTATAATTATTACATGCACAAGATAGGTTAGCCATATTCATAGTACAGAAATATTGGGCTCGATTGCGTTTCTTCGTGAACATAACCTATCTTGTGGATGTAATAAGTAGGAATACATTTTTGGAATAAAGGAATTGTATGATAGTAGGTACGTATTTTATTATTACAGATAGAAAAGACAGTAAATATTAGTAAAAGATAGTTATTTCTAAATAAACATCATCAGCACAGTGACATATTCGAAAAAGTGCATTAAAGCAGCATGTAAAATGCTGTAAAATACTTTCCCGCACAAAAACTACCTGCCGCAAATAAAATAATCTCTATTTAGTTTAAATACATTTCATCCGGTCTTTCATTAAGCCACTTTATATTCGGATAGCTGACCCGTGCCCACTTCGTTGGGAGGTA
The DNA here is from genome assembly GCA_944548615.1 of Micropterix aruncella. Lineage (NCBI taxonomy): Eukaryota > Metazoa > Arthropoda > Insecta > Lepidoptera > Micropterigidae > Micropterix > Micropterix aruncella. The sequence continues at coordinate 1,149,690 of OX155963.1, forward strand.
AAACTTTTTACCTGTGATGAAATTACGAGTGTGGTTCGATTAGTACTGAGTGCTATGATTTGTTTCCTGACTGCCAAAAGAAGGGTTATATTTTTGCTGCATATGTATACATATATGTATTTGTATGCCAATTTGACTATACTATCGTTATTTGTGATTGTCTTAAAGTGTCTTATTTGTGAGCGTATTATCTCTTTAACTATTTATGCAGTAAAAGGGAAAAGTCTTTTGTTTTAAACACTTGAGATGATAAATTTACCTACTTTGATAATAATTCATAATTGTTGATAATATGACCAATAAACATGACTTAATGATTTAATTTATTTTTTTTAATATAAAATACTACTTTTGTGCCTTAAATATAAAAGTTAGACATATGCTGTCGCTGACTTTTTTGTAGGCATTATCAAGCTTTACAACTTTTCTCTATAACTTAATCATTTATCTCTCATCGTTAAGGCAGCGTCAGTTAGAAACTTTTTCGTTCGACCGCTTATTCTCCGACTTAGGGGAGAGTACGCATGAAACGGACATTTTTGAAGAAAGTGTCATAGCTAAGTTGGATTTTGAATTAAGTGAAAGACAATCGAATAACGTCAAATTACGATGTTTTCAGCCTCTTTTTGCATTAAAGAAAAAAATAAAACAATGCCTTTAGATGTACATAAATGTAATTTAAAAAAAAATAAAAAATGTCCGTTTCATGGAACGGTTTCCATGAAACGGACATGGGGTCCCATGAAGTGGACATAGTAATGACAAACCTGTTTATCAGCAGAATAAACAACAGAATTAAAAATGTAAAATACTTATAAAGAAATACAAATAGACATAAAAACAATTACACATAGTAAATTACAATGAAACATTGTAAGTAATCAAATGGTTTTATAACACATATAATAATCAGATTAATAACAGTTTTTGCAAAAGAAATTTAGTCTTCCTTTTAAACCACATGTTTCATGTGCCCATATCTGGCATACTTTGCAACTCAGCCAATCTTCTTGACTGGCCGCATATGTTTTATGGCACAGAGAACATGTGCTGTTTCCTTTCGATGACTTTTCGAGGACTGAGGATTTGTTTTTTCTTACCTTGATGTCGTTTGGTAACATTTCAAACAATGTATCAGAACCTATTAGGCCTTCACTATCACCAGAATCATTTAAATATATTGACAAATTGGATTCTTCTGAAGTAGTGGAAAGGTTTGATGGAAGGCAAGTGCATTTTCGTTTTGCAGTTTTTGCAGCTGCAGTTTTGGTAGTTTTTTTTGTTGCAACAGTCTTTTTGTTAGACTTTGATTGCCTAATTAATGTTTTTTCTACCAATTTATCTTTTTCCGGCGTGTCTGTAATAATTGATGATGAGCATTTCTTTGGGTTATTTCTCATGGTTTTTCTTTTTCCTGCCTTTGGGTACGGTCTTACTGCTTCAGGTGTAAGAATCACGTTCAAATCATTGGTTTTTTCTTTTAATAAAACAGGTTGTGAAATATGTCCGTCTGAAGGGCCTGGTACAGATTGATCAATTGTTATTGTTTCAAGAGATGGTGTGTTGGGGATTGACGATGTCACACATATAACTGTGTTGTTTTCGTTTTCATTGTCTCGGTCTGTCACAAATGATGTTAAAAAATCATCATCATTGAATATATTTCTGTTGAATGGATGAATCCCTGTTTTACGAAACCCATTTACGATGTTATTTGGTGTGAATCCCATCCAAATAACATTTACGATGTTATTTGGTGTGAATCCCATCAAGTTCGTTTGCGACGCTTCGTTTGCGAGTTCCGCAACCTCATAGATGGAAACCATCTTACCTGGATTGGAAAGCATCCAGTTGTTCATGGCAACCTTGTATCTGGCTTTAAATGGTCCATATACACTTACATCCAACGGCTGTAAATGGTGGCTGCAGTGAGGTGGCAGGGTTAAAATTGTAATGTTTTTTTCCCTAGCCATCATTACCACTCCCAATGACAGATGTGAAGAATGATTATCCATGATGACCAAACATGGTGATTCCTCCGTGGGTTTGATAAATTTAACGAAATGTTGCATTGTATCGATAAATAATTCCTCAGTCATCCAGCCACTGGGGTTTGCTATACCAAGGGATCCTTTTGGCCCATTCCAGAGCATAACATCTTTTAAGTGTACTCTCGGAAATATAAAAACTGGGGGCATTGTTCCACCAGAAGCATTAACAAACCCCACCATGGTGATCAAATTTCCTCTCTCTGCAGACGTAATTTGAGCAACCTGTTTACATCCACGGGTTGCTATTATCTTAGGTGGATTCGTTACAGTGCTGCAACCTGTCTCGTCAATATTCCAAATCATATGTGGTTGAAATTTTTTTTTATTATACAAGTACTCTAATTTATCAAAAAACATTGATATATTGTGACGATTAAACGAAGTAGCTCTGGACAATGAAGTGTTCTCTGGTTTTCTGATTGATATATCTCTATGTCGATTCATGAATCCGCGTAACCAATGCTTCGAAGCTGCTTGCGATAACTCCCAGTTTGAAACTTCTATATCATTTAACCGAGCATATTGATATGCCAGCTCTTGTCTGGACAGTCGTCAAACCATGACACATTTTTGAAGCTGTTTTTAAATAATTCTCCAGCATGCTTTCCTGATTTGCTGAAAATACCTTCCTATTTCCTATATCGGGAGAATGAGTGTAGCTGTCACATTTTTCTTTCGCTTTTTTTATTATATCAGCAAGATACGACTTCGATATTTTGAAATTTTTAGCTGCGGCTCTAATAGATACCTACTTTTTTTTCCAAGACTTCCCGTACAGCTTCTTCGATTGCCACGCTAGAAGGCCTCAATCTTTTACTGGAAGTAGTATCCATTATCAGCTGTAATTTCACAAAATACAAAATTTTATAAATTTTAGACAAATGAATTAAAATAATGGCTTTAAAACTCTTTCAAATCTCGGTTTTTTAGTTCAGTAATAAAGATGACTTATATTGGGTCAATATATGTTAAACTTTGTATAGCATTTTTTTTAAATAATAAAAGAATTTACAGCCATCAGCAAAATAATCAAATTGAAAAAGAGCACCCATGAAGCGGACACCCATGAATCGGACGTCCGTTTCATGGTACTTTTTGGTGTCCACTTCATCGGACTCGATGAAATATTAAATAAATGTGTGTATTTTTAAGAGTCTACGTGTTAATTTAACTATTTCAACATTTTTATTTACTTAAGTGAATTAATATTCGTGATATTCAAACAAAAATGGAATTAAATAAAACACTTACATGTAACGGGGTTGGTACGGCGGACGAAAAATTTACTTTTCTGCAACGAAAAATTCAAACGCGTCTGTCGAGGCCAAACGCAGAAGCGCGACTAGCATACTTCCGTGGAGTGGTGTATTACCAAGGACATTTGAGTAACATGCAATGACGTCGTCCTAGTTCCGACAGGAGTCGAGCACTAACTTTTGTCCGCTTCATGGGACGTCCGTTTCATGCGTATTCTCCCCTACTTTGCAAATCCGACTACCACCAAAAAGTCCTTTCATTTTTCGGAATAATATATAGCCTATGACACTCACAAATAACGTTGCCTTATATTGGTAAAAGAATTTTGGAAATCGGTTCAGTAGATCCAGAGATTATTTCCTACAACATCACAAACTTTACCTCTTTATAATATTAGTATAGATTGGTAGTTTTATGCTGGCAAAACGACAATATTTCATCTCAAATTCCGCTCTAACGTATTGGCTCGTCTCGCTCGCATGAACTAATTCCGATTTACGAAATACGAAAAAACGCAATCGAGACCATTGTCAAGATTGATTGATATGACCATCCGTCTGATGACAATTTAGGGACATGTCAATTTCGAAACTTTCCCCCCCCCCCCCCCCCCGCCCCCTACATGTCACGATTTGCCGGCCAGAATATCTAACCCAGCAATAGAAATAGCGGTAAAGGCGTTATCGAAGTTCTAAAAGTTGCGATGTTAAAATTTAATATCTGCAATAAGCAAGAAGCTCTCGTTCGCTATTAAATTAGCCGTAAATCGGTATCGCCATAGTTTCCATATTCACCTCTAAAATCTTTATGAGTACTAAAGAATTTTATAACGAATGTCACGCGAAAGACGTAAAATACTCATTCGTGGGTTATTGTCTTTTGAATCTGATCGGCGAAAGGATTCGTTATAGCGTTCAATGTAGCATACATTGCTGAACAAAAAATAATTATCCCTTGAGCGAAAAGAGGAAACCCTAAAAATGCCGCCTCTTCCCCAGTCAAAAAGATTAACTCGATTTACTCTTATTAAAACCCTTGAAGAATTCCTATTGATAAAGAATAATTGGAAGTTGGGCGGTAATTACCTAAGGATTTCATGAAAAGGAAACTCATTTATCCCAATTTTAAAAGGATGTACAATTTTTTCGATACGCTTTTAATTCTGTTTCATTCGGATGTTGCCTTATCCGTCGCGGTATTGATAAGATTGACTAAAAGATTAGCATTTTAGGAATTCAGTCGTAGATAATATATTTATGGTACAAATTATTGCTGAGAAGGCCATGCATTGATGATAGAGATATAACATAATTTGTAACGAGTTGTTAATTCTTGCTATAATGGTATAACTTTACGTCATTTTGGGCACTCATAATCTTTATAGGAGTTTCTAAAATGCCTTTTAAGGTAGGGACAGACTGAGCCCACGTACGTGACGTACGCAACGCATTAGGAGCCCTTAAAATTGCATGAAAATAGATGACTGAAGTATACGTACATACCATGTACGCAACGCTGTCACACTTGTCTCGCGCAACGTCGATCTGCGATCTACAGATCAGCATGGGAAAGTGGAGGGGATGACAGTACGCTGTCCCCTCGCGTTATAACAGTGTGTTTCTAGAATTTACATTCGCAAATCGTCAGACACACATGGAACGTAGGTGCATGCACAGAGAAAAGAACTGGCGCATGCGTTTATTTTTGATTGGTTACACTGCATAAAATTTCTCACACTACATAAAAATATATTATCGAATGATAAAAATATAATAATATTTCATGAAGCTTGTCCGATTGAATTTATTGCAGTTTGGATATATGGTTACTCCCCAAAATTAAATAAATGATTATGATTATGAATTTGATAATGAAAATGAACAAGAATTATCAAACCTGTAATTTCATAAAATGTTTATGTTTCGGCTATTGAGGGCTGGAGAAGGTTTTAATTTAGTTATCTTAAAATTGTATTTTGAATTAATAATAACTATTGTCATTGATTATAAAGTGTATTAAGATAGAGCAATCTCATACTAACAATTGACAACTACAAAAAATAACGTATGATTGGCAGAAGTTAGTTCTCTGTCCTTGAACGACCTAAGTCGTCAAGAAGCCTTTTTTTTAAATATTGAATAAAATGGTACTTTCCATTTCTTTTATGTTGTTATCAAGACGGTTGAATATTTTCGGTGCTATTTAGTTGAATTTTCTTTCAGCAAATGAAGAATTAACTCTGAGATTTATTGTTTAAACTTAAGAAATAACTCGGGGAAGAATTAACTGATTCACCCGAAATTCAGCCCACCACACCCGAGGACCCCCGTCCTGTTCCATCGGGCATCAAGAGAAGAAAGAGGACGATGTAGAAGAGAGGGGAAAAAGGAATAAGTTGAGTGAGATTTGGTAAAGTGGAAAAAGTAGAAGGAAATATGGAGGAAATAGTTGAGGGGAGTGTTGAAATATATTTTTTCACTAATTTACTTTCATTTCTTTAATTATTCTATAAAATTTCGCCTAAACATTTATTGATATATCTATGCCTATCCTTTAAATTTTAGGAGGAGGGGGCGCCCCCCTCCCGGCCATTTGTAGTGTATTACCAGCCTACACTACTATTCACTTAACTCATCCAGTTTTTTTCACGATTAGCAGACGTAGCTAACATGGGAGTTCCGCGGATTTTCAAAAACGCTGACTACGCATCTTACATACGTTGCTGGCGCACTAAATGTGACCTAAGGAAACCAGGTTATCATAATATAATTGATTATGGGCATATAAAATTCATAGCGCGGCTTTACCGCACTTTCAAAATGTCATGTTCTGCGTTTTTCTCTAAGAGACAAAAAAACTATTTTTGAGCGCGCTTTAGCGGCGCGGTTTGGTACATCGGAGGGAAATAAGTCTGTAAATATAAATTGTAGAAAATGTTGTCTAATCGGTTTTTCACGATTCCTGAAGTTAGCTCACGTCTGGCTTCTGGCGAGGTTGAAAATCGGATTCAGCATTTAAAAATACATATAAAACCGTTGAGAAAAGTACAAGCTCTCATATTTTATTTATTTATTTATTTTATTAGAATTATCAAATTAACCATTTAAACTAAGTATAATATTAAAACAAATGGCAAAAACTTTCCTCTTTCATTCACTGGCTAGTGCTGCCCAACTAGGATATACCCGTTCCAGGGCAAGGAATTTATATTTTTACATTTAAAACGAGGGTCGATGAACCAACCAAACACAATAATAATAATAATAATTAAAAAATATGTATAATAATAATGAATATATATAATAATAAAAATTTAATAAAAATTACAATATTATACAGGAAATAGATATACTAAATACATTAGAATACACATATACACACATACATACATATCTATATAATAAAAATGAGTCGGGTTTTATGTATGTTACCTAATAACTCACGAACGCCTGGCCCGAATTGAACGATTCTTTTTTTGTTTTGTTCGTAATCATTTCGGTGTTGCTATAGGATATAAAAAAATTGGAAAATCTCTCGGAAAAGTGAGAAAAATGAGAAAAACCAAAAATTATTTTAGTGCCGAGCTTGATCATAGATGGCGTTGTTTGACAAGAATAAGAATACGAAAAATTCGAAAATCAAGATGGCGGCTCGGCGCGAAAACTGACATTTGACAGTTGAATTTTTTCATAGCGTTTTCTAGATTCTGAAGATAAATCAACTGAATTAACTTAATTTGTGTAATTCGTGAATGTTTTTCCAGGTTTAGCACATTTATAATTTTTCACAGTTATACCCTTGCGCAGACGCTCCAATCTCAGCAAATTGACCGCTCCAGCAAGACGACAAGACGACAAAGAGACAGGAGGAACTGAAAGCGATGAGCATCGCCAAGAATTGAATGAAGCGGCACGGATCCGTAATGTTGCAGTGCGAAGACGATTGAATTTGAGACAAAACACATACAGAGAGGCATTCTAAATATTATAATCTGGCGATACAATACAGCGATTATAAATGAGTGCAAATTGGAGAAATGGATCATTTCTGCTAAAATTGCAATGCCTTGAAGTAACGCCACGAACCACTCGGTTTGTGTAGCGCAGGGAGTAAAATAAGACTGACATTATTGGTTCCACCACCAGAACCATTTCTATATAAAAACATTAATAACTGGCAGAAAAAATAACATTTTGACGCTGACAGTTAAAATTATCCAAATTTGAATCTATAAGCCGTGGTCAAATTTCGATCTACGAGTATGTTTCACGATAAAATTACGACTCAAACCAATTTTTACATTATTCGTATTTTTCATTTGTGACATATTTAAAAACTTATTAATAAATAAATAAACGTTGTAAAATAAATATACTTCATATTTCCTTGCTGAGCGCTATTTATTAATAAATTGCACCCGTGCGAAGCCGGGGCGGATCGCTAGTATACACAATATATGTTAAGTCAACTTCAACTTATTCTCCTACATCGATCATGGCATGGATAGATAAACGCTCTACTTGCGACAGCCATTTATTTATTTTGCTTTTAAACAAATGACAATTGGGGCTGGTTTTTATGTAACTGCTTAATTTATTATAAAGTCTTGTGGCTATGAAACTGTAGTGTCGCTGTCCGAAAGTCGTCTTCATCCTAGGTACATTCAAATTATCACTCAGGAGTTGTCTAGTGGGTTTCATGTGCGTAATAATAAAAGATTTATTTTGTTTGGCCACGAAAACCCAACGTAGTGCAGTTTTAATAAATAATAACCTAGCATCCAAAACTTGAGCCTCTTTAAAAAGTTCATTAGAAGAATATTGATATAGCTTGCGATGCATGATTTTTAAAATACATTTTTGCGCTGTTAGAAGTGGCGTCAGGAGGGTTTTGCAGCACCCACCCCACTCAATTATACCATAGTTAATAAGGGTTTCACATAATGCAAAATACACTATAGTTAGCGTCCTGCGATCCTAGCGTATGCTTGGACTATTATGGTTTATACTTAGTATGGCGTGCTCTATAGCTTTGTTCTAATTGGTACAATGAAGCCACCGCGCCGTCACAGCCGATATTGCATTATTGCCGCTTTTACACTTATGCATTGAAACCTGTATACGAAATTAAAAAAAATAATATTGATGTAAATCATATTAAAATTATTACAGCCATGATTAAAAAATTCGTTTATTTTTTTATTATTTTATAGGCGGCTTTAAAGCGCCATCTATTGAGCGTCCAAGCAATGGAATAAAATAATCGATTTTTCAAACTATTAAAGCCATCGTTGCTTTTTGAAGTAATTTAGTAGTTGTCAGTTTTATGTATGGGAGTGCGCTATCCTAATACACTTTATAATCAATGATAATACATACATTACAATTCTGCGGGTTGAGCGGTGGACTCCAGACTAACGACCGGCTGTGGTAGGTTTAGGACAGCTGTTTTGCCACATGTGAGCGTAAACCGTATTACCCATTCACTACCCCTTCGAAGCCATATAAGTTTTATTTATTGTTTTGAATCAGTATCTGTATCTACTTTAAAACATTAAACATTATTGTGGCTCAAAGATTGTCGGCTCATTAACAAAGATTGTCGGCTCTCGGTTTGACCACTCTGGAACAACGCAGGGCACGGGGTGACTTAATCGAGACATATAAGATCCTAACTGCATCGTATGACGTTCCTGGGTTGCAGACTATCTACACCATGAGCACTAATACACATCTGCGTGGGCATCATCTGAAACTCCAGCGTGAATCATTCCATTCAAATCCCAAGAGACATTTCCTCAGCAGTAGAGTGGCAAACGAATGGAATGCTCTCCCAAGTGAAGTGATCAATGCCAAAAGTGTTAATGACTTTAAAAATGAACTGGACTTATTCCACAGAAATTGTAATGCAAGCACGAAGTCTGCCTGCCTGTTAAATGTATAATAATAAATATTATTATTGTACCCCTAAAAGGCAGGTCGTGCCGCATTGAGTAAATGTGAAACTTCATGTTAGTACACAGCAATCACAGTAAAATAAATTGAATAGCATTGAAATTGAGTGGGATTGAATTAGGCATTGTTTCTCTCTTTAGCTTTTCCCCTTCACAAATTCCTTCCTGCTCTATTCGCAACTATATATATTCTATTTATAAATATAACCCTATCTCATCTGCCACTCCCATACATCCGCTGACATTGAACCTCCTATTCAATGTCGTAGCATTGGATGACTCACGTTTTCCTCTCCCGTGAGCCACGTGACCGCATTTGCGTCAAGAACACTTGTGGTCTTATGCGATCGCTAAATTATATTGTTTCATTTATGACATTATGCTTATATATAACTGAGTACTTTCTAATAAAACTCGTAATTTTTGAAATAACAATAATAATAGTAATCGCTTTATTCACAGGAAAAAGCAAGGTTGTTGCCTATATGCAATATTCCACAGCTAACCTGTACTGATTTGCGAACATTCAAACTTAGCCTATGTATATAAAACAAAATTTGAAAATACAAAAAAGCTGTTTTTATCACCCCCAAGACTTTCTCAAAAAGTAGCCAGGGACTCACTTCATCTGAATAATTATTTCATAAATGTAGTCGATGAGCAGTTGTCGAAAATTCCTAATAATATACGACGCAACACAATAAAAATTTAAAATTCAAACGCCCGTCATCTCATTCCATTAAAAATACAAATTGCAAAACGTAGGTCGCCGTAAGCCTTCGAATTCAAACTCGGAATAAGTCACGCATTGCAAGAGTCGCCGCATTTGAGGGCCTTCATATCCTACTTATATCCTACTACTATTATAAACGTGAAAGTTTGTAAGAATGTATGTATGGATATTTGTTACTCTTTCACGCAAAAACTACCGAATGGATTTGGATGAAACTTTACAATAATATAGCTTACACATCAGAATAACACATAGGCTATAATTTATAAAGATGTAGATTAAATTATCCAAAATATAACGATAAGTGTCAAGTAAGTAGGAAAAAAATCTGCGATCTGCGAGCTATTCTGGCGTGCGCCCCAAAAACCGTTGGAGTTACACGTTCTTACTACTATTATACCTTTTGCATTACCATCAATCATCATATACATCCGTACCTATATATCCTTACAAACTATAGCGTTTATTATACCTATTAGTGAGATCATCATAAAAAAATGCTTAGTTTCAATTTACATACATTTCACAATATAGTTATTCGAACACATAACTGGAGAACGGATGGACTGATTTTCATGATTTTTAATTTGTTGGATTTGTCTCCGTCCCGAATAGCACAATAATATAAAAACATTGAAAAATTGACGAAAATATAAAATACTTTCTATCATCATTATCACCATTTTCCATCACCACGCGGGTGAAACCGCGGGGCGCAGCTAGTTTATTTAAAATTTCACAATGTGATTTCGGCCCAACAAGGCACCTGAGTATCGATTTTCAAGTGTGTAAGTCTGATATTTGGTAGTGCGATATTGAAGTAAGACTAGCGCGCCCTCTGGGGGACCAATTTCAACCACAATATTTTCAACTCCTGCCATGACCAAATGATGCCTGCATGCCAAAAGAGAATGGGCATTTTGGCCCACTTTTCCAATAGCTGTAAATCACATACCAGTGGAAAGATCTATTCATATAGAACACTTATTACTTGAACGACTGATCTCAGTTATTAGCCGTTTCTGAGTTATATCCTACTAGCTGACCCGTGCCCACTTCGTTGGGGGGTAAAACTTTTTACCTGTGATGAAATTATGAGTGTGGTTCGGTTAGTACTGAGTGCTATTATTTATTTCCTGACTGCCAAAAGAAGGGTTATATTTTTACTGCATATGTATGTATGTATTTGCATGCCAATTTGACTATAATACCGTTATTTGTGAGTGTCTTCTTTTGAGTGTCTTATTTGTGAGCGTATTATCTCTTTAACCCCTCAAGCCCCGATTGGCCGATATCGGCCACAAACTGATTCAGCGTGACTGGCCCGTTTTAATTTTATTTTAAATTAATTTGTTTTATTTTATTATATTTTATTATGTTAATATGTTTCATTTTAATTATGGGTACAGTGGTTTGGCAGTAATTAATATTTTTCGTGAGACAAGTGTCATAACTCAATTTTTTTACTAATTTTTACTAAATTTTTTTGGGACATCAACTTGTCAATCGGTTGAGGGGCCGAGGCCTGAAGGGTTAACTATTTATGCAATAAAAGAGAAATTATATGCAGTAAAAGGGAAAAGTCTTTTGTTTTAAACACTTGATAAATTTACCTATTTTGATAAGAATTCATAATTGTTGATAATATGACTAATAAACATGACCTAACGATTTAAATTATTTTTTTATATAAAATACTACTTTTTGTGACTTAAATATAAAAGTTAGACATATGCTGTAGCTGACATTTTTGTAGGCATTATCAAGCTCTACAGCTTTTCCCTAGAACTTAATCATATATCTCTCATCGTTAAGGCAGCGTTAGTTAGAAACGTTTTCGTTCGACCGTTTATTCTCCGACTTACTTTGCGAATCCGACTACCACGAAAAAGTCTTTTCATTTTTCTAATTAATATTTAGCCAATGATACTCACAAATTACGTGGCTTTCTATTGGTAAAAGAATTTTCAAAATCGGTTCAGTAGATTCTGAGATTATTTCCTACAACGTCACAAACCTTATCTCTTTATAATATTAGTATAGATTAAATATGGCTAATTACCTGATATCCACTGGGGTACTTAACATATCCAGGCATTATATTTTTAATATATTTTTAAACGGAATCCATCGCAGAATACCCGAAAAGATAAAGTACATACGTTATGTGAGTACAACCTTTATACTCCTAAGAATGCTCGAGTTTTTCAGCAGTATATGAAGAGAAAATACAGAAGAGGGAGGAGAACATACTGACAAATCGTAATCTTGCCCTCCTCCGGGAGGATATTCTTCAGCCCATTCAACGAATAAAATCGATCTTAACATTTCAGAATCTACCGAAAGTATTTTAATTAAACTTCTAAACAAACCGCCTGACTCAGTTCGTACTTCGTAACTGATTGGATAAACTGAAGATACATTTTTCCAATTAGTTAATGTTGGTTTAGTAATCTCAAAATCTCGTATATTCTTGTACATACCTATCGAATTAGTACAAAAACTCTTGCATTAGATTATGAAGCCAAGTTGAAGTTATGGGACCATGTTACTTCGTATTATGATCGACTAAAATGGATCCGAATAAATCTGCGCAGGGAACCGCATAATATCATAGATTTTATAGGTTATTCGATTGCTTAATGCCGTACTACGTTTTGGCAGCTATGTTTTTTCAACTAAACGTTTTTTTGTGTAGCTAAGTACTTAGCTTACCCTAACTTATATATTTTTTAACGTATGAATTTTTAACCTTTAATTAGTATAATTTACAATAGTCAAAGCCTAACTAGGCTGCCTCCTGTTCTATGGTAAATAAATTATTTTAATCGTTATCATTTTGAGAAATCTTTTAAACATCGTACTTAATTGTAATAGAACTACCTTTATTAGGTATATAAAACTCAAAACAAAATGTCATAAAAAATATCAATAAACAATCAATAGTAACCATACAATTTAAAATACTGTAAAAATAAATAAAAGAAAACCTATAAGAGTAAAAATATAAGTACCTACTTACAAATACAAAATTAATATTTAAGAAATCGTTAATAATAGTCCAGAATATAATCAAATTAATAAATGTCAATAATAAATGTAAATGTCAATAAAATAATAATAATGAGCCTTAGTCTTACAGACCAGCGGGAGCACTAGCTTGTTTCGATTCTGAATTATTTTGGATGTATAGATATAAAATTTAGGACACAGATTCGACCAGGGGGCGCGCTTGTCATACTTTAATCTCAAAATATTGGACTCTGGTACACAGATGCATCGTTGGGCCGAAATCACATTGGTTGGTATAACTCTTATACAACCGACACAAAAAAACGCCATATTTAAGACAATACTATATCATATTGGTAAATAGCCATTTGAATACCATGGAAATACTACAAAAATACTTCAAATATACTAAACTCGCGATCATGATCACTATCATGGGGGGAGGGGGGTCGGCGGAGGGGGAGGGCAGGCGTTGGCTAAGGAAAGGAGGAAGTTGGCGCGGGGGTGGAGGCCTTCGATTATATCTTTGAGTAATAACTTCATCCTAAAGTTTACATGAATAGTTTTTTGTAATATATTTTTTGTACAAAATCATAATAATGTTTATAATCTCAATGTAAAATTTCATTTCCATTTGTTTTCTTGTTCTTTCTCTTTTTCTCTAACAATAAATCACTGCTAAATAAATGTATGTATAAATAAGGTGTAATAACGGAGATATATACTGTACACTTAAAATTAACGGTAAATAGTGTTAACATATAATTAGTCATAGCTTCATTGTTATATTTTGTATTTGTTATATATAAACAAACAACTAGGGTTGTCGACTACAGCGGGCGAGCCCGTCACCTCAGGAAGTTTTAACGATTAGTCGTTCTATCTCCCTGGAGTGAGCGCAGAAGACTTGAGGACAAAACAGTCCACCGTCTAGCTCCGCCACAAACCCGTAAGAGGCCAACGCCTTAACCGCGAGATAGCCAGGAGTGTTACCCGGCAGGCTTACACTCACGCCCTTACTTCCAATTTTGACCAGATTACTCCAGTCTCTCGATTGGTTACGAGTTCGAGGTCGCTTGCGCGGTCCCCTCCCTTAAGAAGCGGGGAAACGGTGTATACCGAATCTATCGCAGACCACAGCGTCCTTTGCCCTGCTGTTCACCCAGGATCGGATAGCCGATGGTCGTTTCAAGAGTCCGCAACCACCCCCGCTCTATAGGAAACAGTACAGCTTCCAGACTCCCCCGACTGTTATTCAGAATGCACAGGGGCGCCAGAAGGTTGATTCCCAGGGGAAACTAACCATAGGGTCAGAGTCCTACCCAGGCTCGCACTTCATGCGTGGAGGCCGTCGAATAGGTGTTGTCCCGTGAGTGTGACCAACCCTGAACAGAATGGGTCTTCGTGGCCAACACAGCAAGGGCCCATTAACTCCCAAATAACTCCCAAACTCCCAAACCCATATAAACAAACAATGTTAACCAAATAAAATAAAATAAAAATTAAGAAATAAGCGAGCATATTTTTCCAAGACAACCGCTTAAAAGTATTTATGCCAGCTCGGCTATGACAAATACGCAAGGTTATGCCAGGCAAATTCAAATTCAAATTCAAATTCTTTATTTACAAAAAATCATAGTATTAGTTACAAATGAATTAAACCTAACCTAACTGGATCGCACGAGACGTCCGCACTAAGGTAGGCTCAGAATCGTATAATTAAGTACTGCCTAATGCTAAATAAAAAATTTCGTTGAGAATATTATCAAAATGGAGCCTGCAAAGCAAACACGTTTCCCGATATTACCCCGGCGGTCTTAGTCCTCAATTCGGTTACCCTCTGCCTCACTAGTCGAAATATCAAGCCAATTAATTATAACGTTGAACGCAAATAGTCGATGCAAGTGCAAACATTCCTTACCGGCTTGTTAATATTAATACTAGTAGGTACAATACGCTTGTTAGAAATTGATAATTGGACAAATCTATACTAATATTATAAAGAGGTAAAGTTTGTGATATTGTAATATCTGGATTTACTGAACTGATTTTGAAAATTCTTTTACCAATAGAAATCCCCGTTATTTGTGAGTATCATAGGCTATATATTAATCCAAAAAATGAAAAAGCTTTTCCGTGGTAGTCGAATTTGCAAAGTAAGTCTGAGAATAAGCGGTCGAAAGAAAACGTTTCTAATTAACGCTGTCTTAACGATGAGAGATATATGATTAAGTTCTAGAGAAAAGTTGTAGAGCTTGATAATGCCTACAAAAACTCAGTGGCAGCATAGGTCTAACTTTTATATTTAAGTCACAAAAAGTAGTATTTTATATTAAAAAAATAATCTGAATCGTTAGGTCATGTTTATTGGTCATATTATCAACAATTATTAATTCTTATCGAAATAAGTAAATTTATCGCCTCAATTGTTTAAAACAAAAGACTTTCTCCTTTTACTGTATATAATTTCCCTTTTATTGCATAAATAGTTAAAGAGATAATACGCTCACAAATAAGACACTCACAAGAAGACACTCACAAATAACGGTATTATAGTTAAATTGGCATGGAAATACATACATACATATGCAGTAAAAATATAACACTTCTTTTGGCAGTCAGGAAATAAATCATAGCACTCGGTACTAAGCGAACACACTCATAATTTCATCACAGGTAAAAAGTTTTACCGCCCAACGAAGTGGGCACGGGTCAGCTATTAGTGAATAAAGTACCTAGCAATTGATTGTATCAACGTGGTTCAAAATAGCTTGAAAAAATTAAAATAGAGAAAAACTAAGAACTGAAATGCCCTTGGATTGTCGTTTGTTTTTACTCGACTGCCCAACAAAAAAGGAATGTCATGTGTTTAGGGTATATCTACATATGTATGTTTTCGGTTTCTTTATTCTACCATAACTTCGCGATTTAGAAATGTGTGGTATTGTTAGAATCCTTTTTAACATCCTGAGTGTCATAAAATACATCAACTATTTAAATATCAAGTAAGTTGCTGTTGTCTAAATTTCCAAATGTCTGTGAGGGACCACCTCTCACAAGACTCCAGGTTGTTCGGTGTGAGGTGGTGGTATCAACTTACGAGTTATCTCCGTATTGAAAGGCGGTTTTGATGTGAAGTAGAAGAAATTTATTGATCGAAGGTTTGAATATTGCCAGTTATAACGCTTGTCGAATAGTTTACATGGACGCGAGTGTATAGATGCGCGACTGCGGTTACGAGGATATACGGATGAGGATTGTATGTGTGATCCATGTATCTTGTACTGGGCACGGCTCGAGTCTGTGGGATTACAGACTCGAGCCGGATTCGTTGACCTAACTCGTGAGAGAGAGTGCCGAATATGCCGTCGCAACCTTGGGGGAAGGTGATCACTCGGGGAATGACAATTTGGTTGCTTTTTCGCCGGTTTATATAGGCCGTGAAATGATTCAATCCAAAATATTCAAAGTAAAAGTATTGTTTCGTCGTACTGATAGCTGCACGAGTCGAAATAATAGCTGAATTGTGTCTGTGGATTTCACTGGAAATCGATGCATTTGTTGATCGCATGTAATGGACTTAAGGTCCGTTACATGTCAATAAATTAATATAAATATATCGGGTTTAGTGTCAAATAAAAGGTCTGATTAGTACTTTCCGGAAATATACATGTATTTATATGGATAAATACATAGGCCACACATATTTCATAAATAACCGTAATAAAAATTATTATAAATACAATAGTTCTCTTTCTGTAACAGCAGTCGTGTTTTTTATTCTTTTTAATATATATATACTTGTTATTTATTATTACTTTTCCAGCCCACCAACCAACAATCAGGAAAAGTATTGTGACCGCTTATTTTTTTTCTAGGTGAAACGATTAAAACCATTTCCAGATGGAAGTATGTATGCTTGTGTCTGTGTGTATTCCTCCACGCTAGCACCAAAACGCTTAATCCGCTTCAGCTGAAGTTTTGGCATGCAGGCATCATTTGGTCACAGCAAGATTTGAAATGATTGTAGTTGAAATCGGACCACCAGAGGGCGCGCTAGTCCTATTTCGATTCCTAAATATTGGACTTATAGACTTAACATTTGGTACACAGATGCATCGTTGGGCTGAAATCATAATCAATTTTCGCTGGTCAGTATATTTGCATAAACGTTGAATCGAATGTTCTTAATCGGTTGCATACTTACTATTCGCGCTCGTCGCCGACTATCTTCTTTAATCGACTAGAGTTGACAACTACAACGGGCGACCCCATCGCGTCAGGAAGTTTTAACGATATCAGATCGTTCGGTCTCCCGTGAGGTGAGCGCAGAAAACTTAGGACAAAACACTCCAACGTCATGCTATGCCACATGCCCGTAAGAAGCCAACGCCATACCGCAATATAACCAGGTTAATAACTCTGCGGGACGACACTCGCGCCCGCACTTCCAGTTGCAATCAGATTACTCCGGTCTCCTGACTGGTGACAGGTTCAAGGTCGCTTGCCCACTCAGCCAGTATTTTATTATTATTCACATTTTAGTTAAGTTGCAACAGTTGTAGTTTTATGATTATATATTAAGCAGCCGTGGATTGAATCTTGCGGTAAAATAAAAATAAAACAAATATAAAATGTAAGCTCTTTCAGTGGATAATAAAAAGCTTAACAGCACCATTAAATTGACAGTTCCACTATAAATACTGCTGCATTGCGAAGCGGCGAAGCACTTAATCGTCCTCATTTTTTTTCATTTTCAGCAAGGAGAAGTGTATATTCAGCATTTTCACTTGTCCCCGTGGATTTGCATTAAACATGAGGGAAGCTTTGAACTGGACGAGGGCTAATCGTGTAAATAAGGTGGATCGCTCTTGTGTAGAGAAAAAATACATTTATCGATACCTCCTTAAGCGGAAAAGATGGCATATGGCAGCCATAATCAAGGTGATCAGCGGAGCCCTAGGGCTCCGCAAAGCATCTGTAGGTGCTCCGCGAGAATATTGAAAAAAGTCTGTTATTCTTTTTAAAGATTTATTAATAATCACTAATGTGAGTATTAATAAATAATGCAAAAAAACTATTTTTTGTCCAGGATATGCTTATTAAGAACCCAATGTACTCTGTTAAAGACTTTGAGAGTATTAATTTTCCTAATCTTCCATTATTATTTATATTGCAATGTTTTCTTATTTTTTTTAATTTATAATTTTGATTATTTACATTTACTAAATAAAATCATTGATTATAAATTATCGAGGATGGATTATAATATAAAAAAATATATTGACTATTTCTATTGCGACATTGTTATTGATGTAATTTTATATTTTTAATATTTTTCATTTTACTGTTTTATAACCGACTCCTCGTTTTTATATTTTGACTATCTGCAGTATTTTAGCAGCGCCAATTATTTTAAAAGATGTTAAATCTTGATTTTAAATTTAAATAGTAATTGTTTTACAATTTTAAAAAGGTAGTCGATATTTAAAAAAATAATTATACGACATAAGATATAATTTATTTATTTATTTATTTTATTAACTAAATGTATACAGCATATTCTTTATATTAAAAAAAAAACATTTTATAAATTAACATTAATATAGCCATTAATACATTTTAAATTAGCAAAAAATATAAAGTACCCATTTAAAAGATAATAATTTTATAACCTTCTTTTTAAGAAAAAAGGAAAAAGAAGCATTTCTAAATATAAATGTATAAGTAAAATAGGGGCATGGAAATGGAAGGGAGGGATTGTTATAACACTATGTGTAATATACGTTCATAAATGGCCATACATACGTATACTATTGACATATATATATATATATATATATATATATATATATATATATATATATATATATATATATATATATATATATATATATATATATATATATATATATATATATATATATATATATATATATATATATATATATATATATATATATATATATATATATATATATATATATATATATATATATATATATATATATATATATATATATATATATATATATATATATATACATATAGACATACATACACACATAAATATATTGTATATAATAAAGTAATAAGTAAATTTAAATTAATTATCGTTCCTGAGCTTTTCTTCGACTGCGTGAAGAAAAGGCTTCCTGTCCAGAGAAAAAATGTCAAGGTCATTAAACCTGTTATTAAAAGAGGTGAGTAACCGTATCATAGTAGAGTTGCTGAAGTGGCTTGAATTGCACCTGGGCACATGAAACAAACGAGAAACTCGGGTACTTCTGGGGGGCACTCTCAAGGAAATTCGCTCAGTTAAAGCTGGACAGTCTATTAAACCATGAAGGATGTCATATAGGAAAGACATGTCGGTTATGGTCCGTCTATTATAGAGCAGTGCAACCTTAAAGTAATCCGCTCTTTCCTCATATGTCTCGAAGTTCGTGTGCTCGCGCCAATTTAGGTATCGCAAGAAACGCTTTCAATTTGACTATACCAAGAGTAGGGATTCCTAAAAACTGGCTTATTTGAAAAAATATATTTTAAAAAATATAAAAAAACATTACCTAGCTGGTATTATGCCACAAAAATTGTAAAACCTGTTTCGTCGTGTCCGAATTTAGGTCTAATATTATTCGGAACCATCATTTATAAAATAAAGTTTTGTAGAGATGTGACTTGAGATATGTAAGACTTAACAGTGTTGCCCTATGTTGAAACTGCGTAAGCAATAATAGATTTCCTTATGGCGAAATACAGGGTTCTCCGCTGATTGTAATGGGGAATGTGTTTTGTGGCAGATTTTTACAATTATTTGTACAAGTCTTTTGCATACGTTATTAATGTGCACTTCCCGGTTGAATTTCTTATCTATCACTAGTCCAAGGTACCTTTCCGAATCGTCCTTTTTTATGTGATCGCACTGACAGTCCGGTTGTGGATTAGGGAGATGGTTATGCGTATTGAATTTAATTGCAAAGCTGCTTCCTCGTTTTTTCATCACTAATTATATCATCAGCCCGTTATTATTTGCCCATCCCTGGAGAGGTGTCATCATCGTAGGTGTATATTTGGCAATATAAAATCGAAGACTATCGCGGTTGTTTGACATTATAAATAGGATAGAAAACGAATTTACCGCGTGAAATTTGTAGGACCCGACGTTTCGGTGACGTTGCAGCCGCCGTTGCAACGGCGGCTGCAACGTCACCGAAACGTCGGGTCCTACAAATTTCACGCGGTAAATTCGTTTTCTATCCTATTTATAGTATATTTGGCAGTTGGAAGTACATCCGCTGATCCCGTTCGTGTAAGCCGTATAGTTAGTATTAAGCCCCAAATACTTCCCTGAACAGTGGCCGATCGTACCATCTCGTCACTATTAAATTTGTTATTTATTTTAACTGCCATGCGTCTAATGCTAAGGTAGTGTGTTAGAAGTCTCGATACATTTTCCCTTATTCCAGCTTCTTCTTAAACTTTCTGAAACTGGCTGTGTTTAAGTGGATTAACTGCAAGAGAAAATCTAATTAGGTCATAATCACATGTTTCTTGTCATTTAGAGGTATTTTAACACTGTCTGGCGATTTTAATGAGGGCGGAGCTGCGGGCAAAGCTTGTGATCTATTCGTTTATAAAGTTGGGATGAATAGATCCTTTAAATATTGATCGTAAAACAAAAAAACTTGATGGTAACCTAATATTTAGCACCTTGGTATATATAATATAATAATACAAATAATATTAAATGAGCGTGGCTAGAAAAACTTTCAATAAACTTGCTTTTATTGAAAAAGAATGTTATATTCTTAGAATGGAAATATACTCTCCCTTATGTATTGAATTGCCTGTGGTACCCCTACGTCTACTTCAAAAGTTTTCCCCCTATTTTTATACTTGAAGAAACAAACTCACGCGTATTCTAAACGAATCGTACGCGATAGCCTCATACCAGCCAATATTAAATAAAGTCTTCTATAAACCATTTTGGACAGCATTTACTATATTGAACAGCATTTAATCTTTGGGTATATCATAGAAATATAGTCGACGAAATCTCATTGGACAAAGGTGTCTCATCATCATAATCATCATAAGTTTTTTATTCAAAATAGTACGAAATCGTAACTTTTTGACGTCAATAATGCATACAAACATACATAAATGATAAAAAATTAAGATATTGTGACATTATAACAAATTATTGTGATATATAACGTGATATTAATAATCGAGGTAACCATTTTATTTCCAAGGGTCTTTGTCGTCTAGATAATCATTTATTTTATAGTAGCCCTTTGAGTACAGCTTCTTCTTAATAAATGACTTAAATTGTATCACAGATAAATTTTGCATTTTTACTGGGACTTTATTGTAGAAGCGTATACATTGCCCTTTGAATGATTTTGTGGTCTTGGAGAGTCGACTTTTATGGTCAGCAAGTTTATTTTTATTTCTAGTATTGACACCATGCCTATCAGAGTTTTTTAAAAACAGTTCTTTATTTTTATGCACATACATTAAGTTTTCATAGATGTAATGAGATGCAAGTGTCAAAATATTGATTTCTTTAAATTTTCCGCGTAACGACTGTCTAGCACCAAATTTATAAATAGCGCGGATGGCTCGTTTCTGTAGTATAAATATTTTATCAGCGTCAGCAGCATGACCCCACAGCAAGATGCCATACGACATCAAGCTGTGAAAATAGCTGAAGTAAACCAGCCTCGCGGTGTCTATATCTGTTAAATTACGAATTTTTTTACAGCATATGCCGCAGAACTTAGCCTGTCGGCCAATTTCTTAATGTGTGGGCCCCATTGTAGCTTTTTATCTAAAGTGATACCAAGGAATACAGTGGAATCGACCAGTTCTAGGCGCTCATTTTAAGCTATTGCATAGCTTTTATCGCGGGCCTAGGCCAGCGCGGCGACCGAATGAAGAAATTTCTTAACGAAAATTAATGATTTTAAAATGATAATTACGTCTAAACGAGTACTGCTTACGATTCGAAAAAAAAATTATGGTAAACAAGGACATTTTCCTAATATTCTTAGCTTTGAATATTTTAGATTTTATTTATATTACTTAGTGTAGTTAATTTGTGAAATTAGGTCTAACCGAACACAAAAACGACTACTACGCAAATACTATCTGGCGTATTATTATGAAACCTGCACCATTTTAAAGATAATTTAATTATCTATCTTTTTATCTACGTTTTTTTTCGAATAATCCGGATTTTTGCGAAAAAAATCGTGCGCGGCGCTCTATCGGAAGACGTTTTAATTATTCCGAATCATTTGCTACCGCAGCCGCAAATGATTCGGAATAATTTCAACGTTTTCCGATAGAGCGCAGTTATCTGATATCAGAAAAAATATAATAAATAAAATAGAAAAAAATAATAATTGCATAAATTGTTAAAAATGCAATGCAATAGCTTTACCGCGGCAGTCCCCGAGTGCCACACGTATTTTTTTTTATTATAATATTTGGCCCTATTTGCTTTACGTTTGGAAGTGAGAATTTTATACATTTTGTTTTCTTTTCATTTAGTAGCAGATTATTTGCTGTGAACCATTCCACAACATTCGAGATAGAATCATTCACATCGTCATAATTATTTTGTTGTCTACCTACTTTGAATAGCAAAGAGGTATCATCTGCGAATAAAACTATCTCACAATTTGGTTTTACTGTGTAAGGTAAATCATTTATATAAATAAGAAAAAGGAACGGTCCAAGTATTGAACCTTGCGGTACTCCCATGTATACTAACGAGCCGGATGATCTCTCTCCGCCAACATCAACCTTCTGAACCCTATCATTTAAATAGTTTTTAAGAAGGGCTAATGAGCTACCTGTAATGCCGTAGTGTTCAAGTTTCCTAACCAATGTGTCGTGCTGTACGCAGTCAAAGGCCTTGGAAAGGTCACAAAATATGCCGACTACATCTCGTGACTCCTCCCAGGCATTAAAAATTTCATGAATAAGCTCAACACCTGCATCGGTTGTTGAACGACCCCGTGTGAAACCAAATTGTTTCTTGTGCATTAATTTATATGTGTGGAAATGAATGAGTAGCTGGTTTAACATAATTTTTTCAAACAGCTTACTAAGAGTCGGCAGTATCGATACAGGTCTGAAGTTAGTAGGGTCGGTTTTACTACCGCTTTTAAATAATGGTACTATTTTACTGTGTTTCATAAGATTAGGAAATACGCCAGTCTCAATACATCTGTTAAAAAGAGCTGATAAATGGGGGGCCATTGAATATATTACAGAACTAATAATTTTAACAGAGAGTCCATCCAGGTCGAGTGTCTTTTTCAAATGTAAATTTTTGAATGTTTCAATAATTTATATGGGATAGATCGACTTAAAACTAAAGTCTACATCACATCTATGAACGTTCTGTATGAGCAAAGATTCAGCCACTATAGAAGATGAGTTGAGCGTCTTGGTAGTTGAAACTGGAATATCTGCAAAAAACGATTCAAATGCATAAGCCACTTCTCTATGACTGGTAATGAGCTTATCTTTAATTAACAATTGAAATTGAAGGTCACGAGATTTGGATTTTCCAGTTTCTTTGTTGATAATTTGCCAAGTCGTTTTTACGACATCTGTACTGTTTATAATTTTATTATTAATAAACTTTGATTTTGCAATAGCACAATCTCTTTTAAAACATTTTGAGACGTTTTTGACATATTTGGCAAATTCGTTACTTTTATTAAACGATTTCTCTGCATATAAATCAAAAAGTTTATTCCTATTTCTATATATTTCAGGCGTCGCCCAATCACTGAATATAAAAGTATTTGCAATTTTTTTGGTCTTAGTCTTAAATATTCTACTGCATTCTGATTGTATTACATCAAACAAAGAGTTATAATATTGGTTTGGGTCTTCATCATACTCAACTTCTACTAATCGCGAACATACATTATCTCTAAACTGTGTAAGCCGAGTATCATTGACGGGAGTACATTTAATTTCTTTTTGTATCATAATTTTGTTCCTAAAGTCTTTCAATATAACTAATTGGCCTAAGTGGTCAGAATCTATCTTATTCAGTGTCGATTTATGAACTGGTTCAATATTTGTGAAAATGTTGTCAATACAAGTTGAGGATTCTTTAAAATGCAATAAAATAAACAGCAATTCCCAACAACCAATAACCATCTATTTGACTATAGATCTCGGTTTTACCTCATGGAACACTTTAATAAAAGCGTTATAGACAAACTGACCACTCCATAGGGTTCGATCATAACATTTTCAACCTCTAACGGTCAGAGGCTTTAAAGTATTTACTTATCATATTTACTAATATATATGTATAACAGCATAGTAAATATTGCAACAATTAACAATAGTTATAAAATGTGCATTTCCGAGAAATTAATGAAAATACGTACTAATTACCAATTATTAAGTGGTGAAATTAACAAAAGGTTACATTTACGAAATATTACATTTAGCCTAATTAATATTCCTAAACCGTTAGCTACTTACTAAGTTAACGATCGTTGAGTTTGCATTATATTTTTTTAGACATTGTTAAGAAACATTACTTCAAAAAAAAATATTATGTTGTTAGTGAAGCACGGAATAATGGACATATTATAATACGACTTTCTAACTACTAATTAATTCGGAGCAATGTGAAGAGAAGGTTTAGGAAAAATATTTATTTCCAAAGGTAAGAAAACAAGGATTTAGCTGATTTGGCGGATCAGAGTTGGAGAAATTGTTGCGATCTTGTTATTGAATGTATCAACAACGTCTGCATTCCCTTATATCCTCAAGTTTAGAGGAAACACGGCAGAATCCACCAAAACCCAAAAGAATGAATGTATAAGGACGATATCTTACTTTTAAAGATAAAGAAGGAAACTATTTTTTTTTAAATATACCAGAAAGAAATTAAAAAAAAAAATACGTGTGGCACTCGGGAACTGCCGCGGTAAAGCTATTGCATAGCATTTTTAACAACTTATGCAATTATAATTATTTATTTATTTAATTTACTTTATTTTTTCTGATATCAGATAACTGCGCTCTATCGGAAAGCGTTGAAATTATTCCGAATCATTTGCGGCTGCGGTAGCAAATGATTCAGATTAAGTTAAACGTCGCGCACGAATTTTTTATTCGATAAAGCAAAAAAACCGGATTAGTCGAAAAAAATCGTAGATAAAAAGATAGATAATTAAATTATCTTTAAAATGGTGCAGGTTTCATAATAATACGCCAGATAGTATTTGCGTAGTAGTCGTTTTTGTGTTCGGTTAGACCTAATTTCACAAATTAATTACACTATGTAATATAAACAAAATCGAAAATATTCAAAGCTAAGAATATTAGGAAAATTTTCTTGTTTAACATATATTTTTTTCGAATCGTAAGCAGTACTCGTTTAGACGTAATTATCAGTTTAAAATCATTAATTTTCGTTAGGAAATTTCTTCATTCGGTCGCCGCGCTGGCCTAGGCCCGCGATAAAAGCTATGCAATAGCTTAAAAAGAAAAGTTACCCTAAAAAAAACGATCTCAGAGGGTGGGCTATATTGATCGGCACAGGATTTGGCCAACAGAAAACCTCTTTCCTCAGACACACAAAAGACTTAAAGTACACAAAAAAGAAACACAAGGTTATGTGAAATATCCGCGTTTAATCGCCCCGCAGGCCTTCTTCTAGTCCCGCCTTATCGGCGCGTCACATTTGTTCCAGCCAAATAAAAGTCCAATTTCCGAATATGAAGGCAAATTCCTTGACGTGGAGGCAAGTCCCGTCACATTTAGCGACGATTTCGTCACTTAATTAGCAGCAGTTCAAATAAGCATAAAAACAGATGTACAAAGGTGCCCCAAAGCTACGATCAATAGAAAAATAATCTGTTAAAATCGCGAGGATCCTATATGACAAGCGCCGCAAAACGAAATTAAATGATTACCAGATAAGTCACGCACACTTCACATAAAAAATTTAACCGCCAGGCGGTCAATCTGCGGCCTTTTCTCCCTTACGGCGGTTGCCAATCTCCTCGACCAAAGCTGTGCGACCGCCCCGGAGCCATGGTCAATCGAAATAGAATGATCTCGAGCGAAAGTCGCCGAAGATTACGTCAAAAACGGCTTGAACGCCGTTAAATAATAAAAAAAAACAAAGCCGCGGCCTCAACCAATCACGTGAGAGCTCGGCTTTAGCCGGCTGACAGGCGCGATGTTTCGAATTTCGCAAATTTAGGTTATAGCTGTCAAAGTATGGAAGGAATGCACGCAAAATCGCGAAAAAACAACAGGAAACATAAAAAACAATGGTAAACCATGAAAAACAGGTGCAGCGAACATAATCTGCACAAAGGCGCGAAAACAAAACAACAAAATATGCGGGTTTTGTTACACCCTACTCCCCAATTCCCACTGGAAAAAATGTTGCGATCTTGTTATTAAATGGATTAAAAATGTTTGCATTTCCCACTCCCTCACCTGTGATTATACAACTAAGCGATTAAGATGTCTCCGATTCATATGAGTCAGACATAGAGTAATTGTGTCACATTTTGACTTTTTTGAAACTATTTTTTTTGGTAACTTTCTACCTTTATTTCGTATACCTAAGACTTCCATCAAATTTTAAGAACAAATTACTGTCTAATTCATCTATTCATTTATACATTCTTTGTTACCTTTCATATTTTCTGTACTTCGAATGTACATAATAAGTATTTTTTACATATTTCATAATATTTTATTACTTTTACTAGGCTTTCAGTTTATGTAAGAGTATTTTTCTGCATCTTAATCATTTTGCAAAAAAAAAAATCCTTGGCAATCCATCTTGACTACTTTAATTCCTCCGTACTATTAAATATTGTTAATCAATGAAGACGATTTATTCCGACAATTGAAGCCGCGAAAAGGTGATAAATCTTCAGTCCTAAAAAGAAGCAAGGCCACACGTCAAATAAGCCTCTTTACCTCTTAATATTCTAAATGAATACAAAAATATTGACTTTAGTGATACTTGTTAAAAGTAAAATCTTCGTTAAAAGACTTGGTTTATCCACTCTCTCCCTAAGAAACTCGGAAATGTTCTGCACCACCAAAAACTTCTTCTTAACTGGAGGACTACCCTCCGAAGAAGGAAAGCTGTCGGGTCAAATAAATCATTAACTTAGCAACATAAATCTACGGATTTTTTTTGTACCATTTCCAGCGTTTTGTACATCAAAAAACATTTACTTTTATGGTGTATGGCACGATAGTGTCATAAAGAAGGCAGATAATAGTGGCATTTTGACATCTTTTAAGTTACACGGTATGCTCACCAGTAGCTTAAAACATCCCGCCACAAATTCGGAGATGTGACTTCGGAAAGTTAGGCAGCTGTCGAATTTAACACCTGAATTATTAAAGACAGCGACGAAGGCACAATGGTGATTAATATTAGACGAAGAAGGCTTTAACGACATTAAAAGTAAGACTGCGGAAAAATTAAAAATTAATTATAATCTTAAAGACGATGAAAACCTTCTGAACAGATTTAATATTTAAAGCGGCCTTTTAGAAAGCGTCTATTAAGTAAGTAACTGACAATGACAGAATCAAAATTAAATATCATTCCTGAAATTAGAGACAATTTCTTAGCGAAACGACAACAAACGTCTAGTATATTGAGGGTAGAAATATATATTTATATATAGATCAATAGACGTATTGAATTTTTAATCATATATGGATAAATGTATAGCTTTAATTTTGACATTATTGATTTTCACGACTCAAATACAAAAATAACTAAGGAAAGATGGAGATTTTATTAAAAATTCAAAAGGTCGACCTTTCCCAGTCATTACACTTAAGCGATAAGCCGCCCATATTCACATAAAAACAATAGACCCGCTGTGATCACCAATTATAAACGTATTATACGACAACGATTTTTCAAAGTCGTGGTCGTAATCTGGAGGGGGGGGGGGGGGGTAATTGATAAGGGAAGTAGTCAAAAATTGCGACAGTTTAACAGCCAAGAAAATATTTAAAATTTTACTTTCTTCACCACTACATATTCAAAGCATTATGTGTTACGGCATTCTATTATGGGGTTGGGCTGTTAATGTTGAAACTACCTTAGTGCTGCAAAAAAGGCTATTTGTTTGGTATATGGACTAGGTTCTGAAGATACAATGCGGGAACTTTTTAAGGGAATTGATATCAATAACGTTGTTTTTCAGTTTATATTTACAAATTAAGCCTTCGGCTACGTAACGACCAAATTTGGTTGCACATCAGAACACCGTTGACTACGTAATGACCAATATTGGCGGCTTGCTTCCGGAGCGCACAGTTAATGTTATTTTCTACTTCGAACGCATCCTAAAATCCATACCAAATATCTCATTATTATCATAGATACATAGACGGCCGCTAAAATAATTTCGCGCGTCATTGAACGGATATTTCTGGTAAAATTCCGTTGTCAAACATCGCTGTTCGGTCGTCATTGTCAAACATCGGGCCGTAAACAGTTTTTTGTGTTTTTTTAGTATTTTCAGTTGGAATATGAATAGAAATGAGGGTAAATTTGATTCTGAAACATTTTATCAACCGAATTCAGTGATTTTAAGTATATTTTATTCCAATTTTACCTGTTTTTTTAGTTGAAAAATTGGGTGCTGTTTATCGCTATGGCGTCATTATTAATTATTGCGTTTTTTGCTATAAATAACTCTAAAAATGCAAAATGTCTGCCTAATTCAACAACTACCCGAGCTCTTTAGGAAACGTACGCTTCCAGACTCCTCCGGTTATTCGCCGGAGTGCACAGTCGATTGGATAATGACGAACGGTGCGCAAATTGCCCAGTTCCGCTCGAGGTGTTCCCCCGAATTGGAACCTCCGATCCCAATTGACTATGACTGTAGGTTACAGCCGCAGGCAGAGTTCACGGCGGCCATTCTATCACTCCGTATTATGTCTGTGATGTTATCTATACTTCTATACTAATATTATAAAGAGGTAAAGTTTGTGACGTTGTAAAAAGTAATCTCTGGATCTACTGAACCGATTTTGAAAATTCATTTACCAATAGAAATCCACGCTATTTGTGAGTGTCATAAGCTATATATTAATCTGAAAAATGAAAAGACTTTTTCGTGGCAGTCGGATTTGCAAAGTAAGTCGGAGAATAAGCGGTCGAACGAAAACGTTTCTAACTAACGCTGCCTTAACGATGAGAGATATATGATTAAGTTCTAGAGAAAAGTTGTAGAGCTTGATAATGCCTACAAAAAAGTCAGCGACAGCATATGTCTAACTTTTATATTTAAGTCACAAAAAGTAGTATTTTATATAAAAAAATAATTTAAATGGTTAGGTCATGTTTATTGGTCATATTATCAACAATTATGAATTAATATCAAAATAAGTAAATTTATCGTCTCAAGTGTTTAAAACAAAAGACTTTTCCCTTTTACTGCATACATGGTTAAAGAGATAAGATGCTCATAAATAAGACACCCACAAGAAGACACTCACAAATAACGACATTATAGACAAATTAGCATGCAAATACATACATACATATTATTATGCAGTAAAAATATAAATCTTCTTTTGGCAGTCAGGGAATAAATCATAGCACTCAGTACTGACCGAACCACACTCATAATTTCATCACAGGTAAAAAGTTTTAGTAGAAGTGGGCACGGGTCAACTAGTCAACCTATATAAGAAAAGCTATTTATAACACTAATAATTGAATGTTATTGTTGTTACCATTGGTTAAATTATTGGGATTTTCTAACTAACCAGTCCTTCATAAACAACCATTCATTATCAATGTTATTATAGGTAGGCATAAAAAAAATCTATGAGTTCGGCCGTCAATGCTATCAGCGCCACCTGAATTTCGCCGGTACACAAGAATTGCCAAATCGTTTTATGGATTTGTTCAATCTAATCTTGTATATAAAAATGTTTGTTGGTATATCTGTCCGAGCCTAATAGATTCCGAAACCGTTCGACCGATCACCATGAAAGTTGGCCCATATAATATGTATTTTTTATTGAGAATTAATGATATCCGCTTTGTTGTAACTTCTTTTTACACACATCACATCAACGTCTATACCGCTCGACCAATCGCCATGAAAATTGGTGTACATAGACATTTGAGCGCGCATATTATTTTTGGGCGCGCATATTATCTCTATTATAACGCTACCAGATGGCGCTGAAGCCAACTTCTATACCATTCAACTAATAGCAATGAAAATTAGTAGACGTAGGTATTTGAGCACGGATAATATTTTCGCGCTATACACGTTGTTGTAACTTGTCACTAGATGGCGCTGCAGAGGTCAACTTCTATACCGTTCAACCGATCGCCATTAAATTTTTATAATTTCGAAAGTGGAAAGGTTACTTTCGGGGGGGGGGGGCGAGAGAGAAAAGTGGGAGGGGAAGGAAATGTATATCCGAGCATCGCCGGGTAACATTCCACTAGTACTATATATAATCAATTATAAAATGTTGAGAATCAATCTTTTATCTATACTAATATTATAAAGAGGTAAAGTTTGTGAGGTTGTAGGAAGTAATCTCGGGATCTACTTAACCGATTTTGAAAATTCTTTTACCAATAGAAAGCCATGTTATTTGTGAGTGTCATAAGCTATATATTTATCCGAAAAATGAAAAGACTTTTTCGTGGTAGTCGGATTTGCAAAGTAAGTCGGAGAATAAGCGGTTGAACGAAAACATTTCTAACTAACGCTGCCCGATGAGAGATAAATGATTAGGTTCTAGAGCTGGATAATGCCTACAAAAGTCAGCGACAGCATATGTCTAACTTTTATATTTAAGTCACAAAAAGCAGTATTTTATATTAAAAAATAATTTAAATCGTTCGTTCGGTCATGTTTATTGGTCATATTATCAACAATT
Organism: Micropterix aruncella; assembly: GCA_944548615.1. Classification (NCBI taxonomy): domain Eukaryota; kingdom Metazoa; phylum Arthropoda; class Insecta; order Lepidoptera; family Micropterigidae; genus Micropterix; species Micropterix aruncella. The sequence continues at coordinate 1,180,660 of OX155963.1, forward strand.
ATGAATTCTTATCAAAATAAGTAAATTTATCGTCTCAAGTGTTTAAAACAAAAGACTTTTCCCTTTTACTGCATATAATTTCCCTGTTACTGCATAAATAGTTAAAGAGATAAGACAATCACAAATTAGACACTCACAAATAAGACACTCACAAGAAGACACTCACAAATAACGGTATTATAGTCAAATTGGCATGCAAATACATACATATGTACATATGCAGTAAAAATATAACCCTTCTTTTGGCAGTCAGGAAATAAATCATAGCACTCAGTACTAACCGAACCATACTCATAATTTCATCACAGGTAAAAAGTTTTACCGCCCAACGAAGTGTGCACGGGTCAGCTAGTAAGAGATAAATCCGCGCTGAGGGTATGGCATGTAAGGACAGATATCATACATGAGACGTAAAAGGTCCACCTCCTAGATTCAATGAAATGGTGGGAGGATTTTCACATATGTAGTACCTTTATGATAAATTCATTCGCAGGTACAGCAGGTTATTTATGTGAACGGACTGACCTTTCCGCACTGCCGGAAAAAATCCGACTGCGAAAAATAACACACTGAATAGCCGCCTTTGACGGGAAACGGCCTCTGAGCAAACACACCAGCCTGACCCATTTACTTTACGAGGGTTAATAGTGCTCTATTTAAACTGTTCTCCGGTGCAGAATGACAGTAACAGATGCAGAGGGCAAATAGATGACGTTGTGTTCTCGGAGGTATTCTGCATTATTTAAATGTAGCTACAATATGATATGCTTTTTATTGGAAGCTACAAAGAGAATACTTAATTAACCTGTACAGTACTCAGATATAGAAGGTAGTTTTTACCTGAGAACATCTGTAAAATCTGTTTGGTAGACATATCATAATTTACAACGCAATGAAATTATGATTGATTTCATGAGAAGATAACTAGGTGAGTAAAGACCCGATAGAAACTCTCTGAATTCTGATGGCTTATACGTGTAAGATTCTATTTAATGACGTTATTGTGGTAGCAGACGCAATCTTTGAAAGTGTCATACTTAGGGATATAGTCGCCGAAATCTTATTTGACAAAATTGTCGTAAATTTACTATAAAATAAATAGCGATTCCCAACTTATTGTAACTATCTATTTTAAACAACTGGAGGACATAAAATTTAAAAAAAAACATCAAGGTGATGCTGATAGGCCATAATCTGGCTGAATTTGAGGGCCATGATTTTTCAAATATTATGTCTATTTAAATTACTTAAAAAAGTAGAGCCTTATTGTCTGATTATTTTATATGGTCTTATATCTGTACTTTTAGTTTTAAATGCATAACGTAGATTTAGTTTGATTATTTAACATTTTACTGACAATTTGATTTTGATATTATTACGATGAATAATTTTACTACGAAACTTTTCAAATTACTAACTACTTCAAGTATTAGGCTTCTATTTTGATTATTTATATTTATAGTTTGACCATCTAGTAGTTAATTATTGACTACCTATGTATGTTCAGTAAAGAGTAGTAACGAGACTTACTACCTAACCCAATTATTTTGACACGTCCAAGAGCGGTCTTTAGCCGTCATATGGACACGACGAAAATGTAATGTAATGTAATGTACCTAATTAAAACCCGTTGCGGGCGGAGTTAGCCCGCGGGCCATACTTTGCCTACCGCTGACCTAATGTATGAATACTCCCCCCCCCCCCCCCCCCTCACCCCCCACCCCCTACCACCACTCGTTCCCTAGCTTGTCCTGATGCATACCTTCGATATTGATTGACATAATTATTAATTTCTGTTTTTTTTTTTTATGTTTATTACATAATAAATACAACTACATAATTTAATTACATAATACAATTACATAATTCAATTACGATAATACAATAGAGCTCGATTCTACCTGCATGGAAATCTACATAATAGTATTTTTCGGAAACTTAATCTTTTTCTAAACAAAAAAAATCCTGGGCTATCCCATCTTGATTCTTTTAATTCCCCGTGATATTAAATGTCATTAATATATGAAGACGATTTATTCCGACTATTAGACCGCGAAATAGGTAATCAGCCTTCGGTGCCAAAACAATTATCAACGCCTCTCGCTTACCGACAATTTTGTCAAATGAAATGTAGTCGATTTTACATATAGGTACATTGAAAGCAGCCTATCACGCGAATGCCTGATGATGACCGAGATGTTTGTGATAACAATCCATAAGCTCTACCTGGACATAAAGCGACATTGGCTTCAACAACTATGTGACATAAATTTGTAAAATCTACATTTTATTGGGGCATAAATGTAAAATCTAC
>OX155963.1:1183173-1315673 GCA_944548615.1 Micropterix aruncella
GTCTGCCAATCGACCGTGCATTCCGACTGATTACCGGGGGAGTCTAGAAACGACTTTGTTTCCTGGAGAGCGAGGGCGGCTGTTGACCTAATGGCAGCCGTTCTTGAAAACATCAATTAGCCACCCAATCCTACTTCAACGACAGACAAAGGACGCCATAGTCCACGATAAATTCAAACTTAATTACAGGTTACATTAGTTATAGCCTATAGGACCGCCCAAGTGATCTCGAACCCGTAACCAGTCGGGATGCCGGAGAAATCCAGCCATAACTGGTAGTCAAGGGCGAGGCGGCCCGCTGGGTGCTCGTCAGGGTCTCGCGTAAGGCGTTGGACCTTGCCAGGCCATGGCGGAGCTAGTTGGTGAATTGTTTCGTCCCCGAGTCTCTTTGCGCACCCTAGGTTGAATTAACAATTATATATCGTTATACCTTCCTGGGTTGACGGATTCGCCCGTTGTAGATAACAACAATCTCCTGTAGGTGTAGAGATGTTCTACTGGAGGTATACTACGGCAGGTGTAATAATTTTATTCCTAACGTTTCCGAGCAGATTAGGCCTGATGGCCTGCTTGTGTTTCATTAGGTCGGCTCAACTCGCGGTTTTAAGCTCACATCCGGTAGCCTCATCGAAGAGAGACTTAGCCTGAAAGGGCTATTGAGGACTTTGCCTGCGACTGTAACATCTAGTCAACAGTCAATCGGGCGTGCAGATCCGCCGAAACACCTCGGGCGGAAATGAGCGGTTTGCACACGGAGCTGAGTCAGCCAATCGCTTGAGCAATCCGGCGAATAACTGGGAAAGTCTGGAGACGTACGTTTTCTAAGAAGCCGGCGGCAGTGTTGACCTTACGTCACCTATCATTATAAACGATCCGTTGGCCATCTTATTCCGTGTGAGCGCGACAGGTAAAGGGCGTCGGGGATCGTCGATAAATTCAATAATTGAATTACCGCTTATGTCAGGTAGAGGCCGCGCAAGCGACTGCGAAATCCAACCAATCTGGTAGTAAGTGTGCGAGCTTGGCCCGCTGTATGTAATTCCTAGTGTCTCGCGGTAAAGCGTTAGACTGTTACGGGCTGTTGACGTATTGGACTGTGAATTTTATGCGTTCATTCCATGGGAGACAGAATGGCTCAATGTCGTTATAGCTCCCGGGAGTGGCGGATTCGCCCATAGTAATTGACATCTTTCGATGTACATTGTATTGTGTGTGTTATATGAGCAAATATGATAATATTTGCTAATATACCAATATGACAATAATTTCATATAGTATGGAAATTTCATTTTCATTCTGTGTTTTCCAGATTTATTATATGTCTCTTCTTTAGCAATATATTTGTCTCTTTATTTATTTGTTTATTTAAGAAATAATTACTATAAAACAATGATTTTACTTACCGAATGGCGAAACATTAACCTTATGCTTATTTGGATCTATCATCCAACTGGGACTAGCCCGTTCTAGCGTGGACATGGCTCTAATATCCATATCTGTACTAATTTATTTATGAAATACCTTTTTCCTACATTAATATTACCAGAAATTCCTAAACACCTTTTCCCGTAAAATTTGACGGTAATTTACCTTTACACATCACAGCACGGCTGAGATTAATTTGTCCCGTTTCGCAAGCTATTTAAATATTTAACGCTGTCTGAATTTGATTCGGGTGAAGATTTTTTGGGGTTATATTCCATTTCGGATTTCCCCAATTTCAGAGGACTAATCGACGCGACGACCTACGCCTCTTAAAAACGGGCGTGCTTAAAAAAATACCTAACTGACGACCTTTCGATGACGTTGACGTTTGATATGATGAACCCCAATTGAACTCGTAGTAAAAAGCTACGTACAGATATTAGAAACAAAACATATTATACGCCTTTTATTTTTAATAATCAACAATTTTTTAAATATCTTATATTTAAGGAGGAAAAGTGACTTAATTAGTGCACACTATGAAATTTAAGCTACCAAGGCTACTGTAGTAATCAAATATCCGAACATTTTTTTTATATAAAACGCAGAATAATATGATTTCATTACCCGCATTTTTAAAATTGTAATATTTACTAGTATTTCGAGCTGTTGGCTAGTGCAAAATATATTATTTTTGTTTTTTCGTTTTCCTGAGAAAGTACATTTTTTGAGTTGTGTCAGTTTTCTATTTGACGTGCGATATATTACTTACACAAATTGTGGAAAATTAAAGTCTTGCGCGGGATGCACCAGGATCGGCGGACTTGGTCCGGGTCCGAGTTCCGTCGGTTGCAGACTCTGATGCTTCATCCTTTGTCGTTTTTGGAACAGCCAGAACGTCAGCAATGCCAGTATCAAGGACACCAGAACCACACCAGCTATGATGTATAGTGTATCTGCAAAAATAGAAAGTGGAAATATAATATTTGTATCATTTCTCGGAAGTCATTCTGTTTTACCAATAATAGACACTGAAGCGTGGGCTATGGTGCACAAAACAGATGTGTCTTTCATTTATATTCCCTTATCCCAGTGGTTCTAAATGTGGGCGATAAAGCCCTCTTGTGGGCGCTGGTGGCCTAGAGGGGGGCGGTAAGGGGCCCAGAAAAAAATGGGGGGTGTTGAAGAGGTTTAGGGGGGCTATGGCTGAATTGTAATTTCATCTACTTAATATTTTAAAATTCACTGAAATTAAAACCTATCGATTATTTAGTTCATATTTCTGCCCCGTTTGATTGTACACAAATTAAAAATATTTAACATTGCTTTCGTAGGTAGCCCGTGAGCAATCAAGTATAACATATATTTTGTGTTTTCTATGGCCATGTATAGAAAACTCGGAAAAGTAGATTATTTTAATAAAACCTGAAAATTTGTAATGTAATATTTTGACTAATGGCAAAGGGTTCGTAAATTCGCCTTGTCCTGGCAAGAGCGACCGCACTGACGTCACGGCTTCTCCTGCGCGTGCGCCAGCGTCGCGATTTGCAGGCAACCCGTTTTAGCTGCATTTATGCCATAATGAAAGTCATTATTTAATTATTTTCTGTTACTACGTTAACGACTTCAGTTATTACTGTAGTATTAAATTATTGTACTGTAGTATTAAGATATTGTAAAGTTAAAAAAAATACGGGGCGCTATAAAATAATTGTTTTTCAAAGTGAGCGGTAGACGAAATAAGTTTGAGAACCACTGCCTTATCCGAATCAATCAATTATATTGCACGTGTGTAATAATCATTACTTTAACATTATATCATATTACATTCGTATCCGATTGGATGTGTCACAATATACTATAGGGGACACTTCTAGTGTATCCTTAACCCTATCCTCTTTAATCCAAAATAAATCTATTCGAATATATTTTCCCCGCCTGTTAAAAATATGTACCTACATTGTATCACCGCCAGAATAATTTTATGTGCGGTCGAATCAGTTCAAATTGCGACTGTGATCGTATCGTATACCGCAGTGTGTTGTTGGTCGCCTATCCGCGATAGAGATGAAATATAAAAAAGGAATTCTCGTGTACCGTGCATTTCGGGAGTTCTTCATCGGGACTATACCAGCGTCTGGGATACCTACCTATCAGCGGAGCATCTTTCTTATTCTTGGTTCTTACCGCACATTGCCTGTTCAGCCTTAAGTAATTATCTTCTACAGTTCGCTGCCTGTAGAAGGTAATGAGCCCTGTTGCAGTTAGGTCACTAAGCCTAAAGCCAAACTCACGGGTCAACACGCATCCGGCAGCCTCCACCCAGAGGTGCTAGCCCGGGTAGGACTCTGGGCTGTGGAACAGCGTTAATACATTTCGCCTGGAAAGCCTCAAAGCGAAGAGGAAATCGTGCTACTTTCTACTTAGGAAAGTCCTAAAGCTACCGTTACCGGAACAGCCTCACAAAGAGACCAGATGCGCAGCAGCTTCTACCCACCGCTCTGGAGTCTCTGAATCGCTGTTTCGCTGTGTGGATCGGTGCCCTCAGAGGAGCTCGAAATATGAGTAGTTGCGGCTGGAGCCGCAATTTCGAGAACAGCCAACAAGCCATGCAGGGACTAGTCGACCCTGCCACATGACATACAGGGCTATGGACCCGGCTCAAGCTAATATCTACCACACAAAGCTAATATAATAGCTAGCGAAAGACGTCACGAGCCTTGGACACGGGCAGGGCCCGCCAATTGAAATACACTTTTGACCTACGGAGTTGAATCGTGGAGACGAGCGGTAGACCGCGATCACGTCCTCATCATGCACAAACGGGCTAAGCGTACGATAACCAGCTAGAGTACCTCCGGACACCTCTGCGAGGAGCTTTTTTTGCGAGCTAGGGATATTAACGGTCCCGGCGATGTACATCATGAAAGTTGCCTTTTAAGTCAGGAGGAAGTCAGCACCAAGTAAAGCAATAATGAGGAGGCATCTGAAAACTTTCCTCATCAACATTGTTTTCTAGAGCGTTGATGACTTTCTGTAAGTGTAATTTTATGTCGATGTAATATTGTTTCATCTCGTGTGTATAATTAAATATATTTATGATTAAATATGATAATAAACTATGAGCTAAGATGGCAGAATAAAAATTATAATGGGTTTTTTTTATTTTAGGAAGTTGAGAAATACCTTAGACCTGGAAATACCGAAAAGCGTCTACTATGAATTATGTGAGAATCTTTTAATCTACACGATAAAATGCAGGACCGGATGCGCAAAAACAATTCCCTCACGTCTAGATGAAGCACACAATTTTATGGTAAAAATTGTGTCGATATCTTCAAAAAAACCTTCATATTGTTATTGAAGTAATTGAAAACATTATATTTAACACCAACACTGTGTTATCCAAGCCGTAACACCATTAACCCGGCGAGAATGTGGAGTGGTCAATTTGACCCTGCTGATTTTGTTTAATGTACAGTATTTTGTTCAGCGATCGTACCCTGCCGAACTTCTCAGTAGCTGGAGCTATTGAATTTTCCTTCCCTCTGTGAGCTACCACTCAGTCGGCCGCCGCATGCGGATGGAGATAGAAGAGCGCGAATGCAAAAAGGGTATTTATGTCCCTTCCACAACTACGACGTAGTAATTTTTCTCACTATTAAGCTTCTTTTCTCACTATTTATTAACTCAATATCTAACGTGATTAATGCAAAATATCATCTCTATGCCGACGATGTCCAAATCTATTCCCACTGTCGCCCAGAAGACATTGACGAGGCTATAACTTCTGTTAACGCTGATCTTGCGATGATATCTGACTGGTCGAAATCTCATGGCTTGCTCCTAAATCCATCCAAGACTCAAGCTATCATAATCGGAAGCAGCTATTTCACCTCGAGGATCAACATAAATTCTTTAAAAAGGATTGGCATAGGTGCGGATAAGGTCCCAATCAGCTCTCAGGTTAAAAATCTTGGTGTATACCTCGACCAAAATCTTTCGTGGCAGCCACACATTGAGGAGATGAGACGTAAACTCTTTGGTCGCTTTCATGCAATAAAGAAACTCAAGAATTTTCTCCCCGAGGAAAGCAAAATCACAATCTGCCAATCTATTCTCCTCCCTCTCCTTGATTATTCAGATGTTGCCTTTCTCGACATCAAGGAAGATCTAGCCACCAGGGTAGAAAGGATGCAAAATGTCTGCATTCGATTCATTTATGACCTACGAAAGTTTGACCATATTACGGAGTACAGAATGAGACTTCACTGGCTGACGACCCGAGAAAGGAGAAATACGAGAGTCCTAGGTTTGCTCTTCAGAATCCTGAAGGGGGCCGCTCCGAAATATCTTATAAGTAGGTTCAAACCTCTATCTTCTCACGAGCGCCCTCTGAGATCTGAAGACAACCTACTGCTCTCGATCCCTAGTCACAGTAGTGATTTCTCCTCGCACTCTTTCTCTGTACGTGGAGCCCGTCTCTGGAATGCTTTACCCTCGCGTATAAGGATAGCACCTAGTTTGTATTGCTTCAAACGCAGGCTCAAAGAACACTTGAACCCACGATCATAAACTTTTCCTTATTTTTCCCTATTTTTTCCTCCCTATTGCGTCCCTTGCGTCATTATAGGTTTATTGTTTGTTTTTTTTTTCTTAAATTCATTGTTTTGTTTCCCTGCTGAATTTAAATGATTAAAATTTAATTTATTAGTTTATTTTTACCGCATAACATGTTATTCCACTAGGTTAAGGTTAGCTGTAAGATATTGCTTTTAGGCAATAAGCTCGCCGTTTTGTTAAAGCAAATAAAGCGTTTAATTATTATTATTATTATTATTATTATTATTAATTTTGTGCCATTTTCAAGGCATTATTTTTCAAAATAACGGCCTCTGACAGTGGTTTATGGAATGCTGAATATGAATGTTTTTGAAGAATATATATGAAGGTTTGCGACAGGTGTCATTCGTACATTTGTCAAGAACATATTGTTTCGTTCTGTCAACTGGTGTGCTACGGCGAGAGATGAGTATTATTTAAAAACACTAAAATAGTTTGTTTGAAAAGTTTTATTGCACACACATAAGAGTACAGTGTGGTGGGCCTATTGCCAAGTGGCAATATCTTACGGCCATACTGCCGGGGTTATTGTGACTAAAGGTTTATGTGGGCAAATTGATTCATAAGCAATAAATGAATACACTTACATAATAGTCATCATAGGATAAAATATAAAACAGTGATTAGTAACGTATGCCAAATCGATATTGAAGGGAGGAGTGGAATATAAGGACAAGCAAAGGAGGCGGGAGGGGAAGGGGCTACTCATGAGTAAATGTTTATTTAACGGTTTTTTAAACCCGCTCAGGTTTTCAAGTTGTCTTTTCGGCGAAGACACGGAATTCCAGAGTCGGGCCGCCTGCACTGCGAAAGACCTAGACATGAAAGTTGATGAATGCTGAGGTATAGCCAGTAATAGATTTTCCTGAGAGCGCAATGGAAGGCCATGGGATGAAGGCGGAGAGAAGAGATTATACAAATAAGTAGGACAGTTTGACTGTAGTACGCGGAAGAGTTGGAAGAGTATGTGAAATTCCCAACATCGTCTAATGGGAAGCCACTCTATTTGCCCACTCAGTCATTTTGTGATGAGAAATGATTGATCTCTTATAAAGTGCCTTAAAAAAATATTACTTTTTATGAAATGGCTTGTTTTTGACGATTTTTTCAAATATGTAACGGAAAATCTTGCTTAAGTTGATTATTTTTTTGACTTTTTGTATGATCAAAATAATAAAACTTGTCTACACAAAATGGCATTTTTTTAAATAAAAAATAATTATTTAGTAACGTATTAGTAAGTTCCATTCCCGTTGTTTATGATCATTACATACCAATAAATACTTAAAAAAAAAAAAAAAAATACAGGGTCATCATGACCCTCCACATTCTTAGCGCACCCCTTTTGTACCACATCCTCGCCGGGTTAATTAAATGAACTAAGCATATGATAAGTCAATATCAAGTATGGATATGCTATCGTAAGGGTAAGGATACTTGTGCTCATTAAACATTTCTTAGACGATATTAAGTTACGTCTCACTGTTTCATCAACTACGCCGTAGCATCTTACTTTCTATGCGCTAAAAGTCTTCCTTCTCGAGCTAAATGGAACCTCAAGACGGAATGAAACCGGATGCTCTTTAAATATTGCAAGAGCGTCTATACACGCTTACTATTTTACGTAAACTCGAAGATAAGGAAGCACTACTTTACAGCTTTATAATTAAACCCATAAAATATTACAAGAATGGAATAGTAAAAAATAAGAAAAAACAAGAATCCGAATAAATTGAACTAGAATAAAGATGTTTAGATTGTATCTGAAATATTTATAAAAGATACCGACTTTTAAATGACACCGAAATTAATATATAGAGACACGTACAACTGGCGAACCCGCCACCACAGGAAGGTATAATGATATTGATCGTTCTTTCAACTGTGAACTTAGAGACTAGGAAAGTAACAGTCCACCGTTTAGCTATACCAACATGCCCGTAAGAGGCCAACGCCTCACTGAGACCAACGCCTCAAAGAGATCAACGAGGCACTAGGAAGAGAAAACAGCGGGCCGATATCGCGCCCTGACTACCAGATTTGGCCGGATTTTCCGTCCTCTCCTCTGGTCCAGTGGTCCGAAGAGCTGTCGACTACAACGGGCGAACCCGTCTCCTCAGGAAGTTTCAATAAAATTCGATAAATCTGTCTCCCGTGAGGTAAGCGCAGAAGACTTAGGTCCAGTCCACCGTCAAGCTCCGCCACATGCCCGTAAGAGGCCAACGCCTTAACCGCGAGATAGCCAGGTATGTTACTCAGCGGGCCGACACTCGCGTCCTTACTGTCAATTGCAACCAGATTACTCCGGTCTACCGACTGGTTACGAGTTCGAGGTTGCTTGCGCGGTCCTCTCCTTCACGTAGCGGTGAAACGGTGTCTATCGAATCTATCGCGGACCACGACATCCTTTGCCCGGCTGTTCATCCGGAATCGGGTAGCCGATGGTCGTTTCAAGCGCAGAAGCCGTAAGTTGAACAACTACCCCCGCTCTATAGGAGACAGTACTGTATCCAGACTCCCCCGACTGTTAGTCAGAATGCAGAATATATTGGCTGACGCTGCACGGTGTGCAAACCGTCCAGGAGCGCCAGAAGATTGACTCATGGGGGAAACCAGCCCTCAAGACAGAGTCCTGCCCGGGCTCGCACATTATGCGTGGAGGCCGCCGGATGCGTGTGGACCCGTGAGTTTGACCGACTTTGAACAAATGGGCCTTCGTGGCCAACTCCAACAGAGCCCATTAGCTCCGAAGTTGCCTGCGCGGTCTGATATTAGCGGCACATATATCACTGCGCGGTCTGATATCACACAACTGTGTGTACGATATTATGATCTATCATTATGTTTAAGTTTCATGACGCTACTATATTTTATTCGAGAGTATTTTACATGCGCGTTTTGTATGTAAAAGTACCCCTTTAGGGGACACGGTAAATAAAGTTTTAGTAAACTCACAGTTGTCGGTTGTGACGTCGTCCAGGACTTGTGACGTCTTCGCTGTCGGCGGCGCCTCGCTCGTTCTCGCTCTAACTCTCCCGGCGTAGTCGTTGCTTCCCACTTCAGCCACCGGAAGCGCCGCCGGAAGCTGCGAATGCCGTTGTCGCTGCTGATCTGATGACGACTGCATCGCAGATTGTGTTATCACATCCGGTCAACTCCTGTAACAAAATGCACAGAGGTTTTGTCATCGAAAAAGCTAACAGAAAAAAGAGATGTAAAAGAGAAAAGGCTTTATAGGCGGTACAGCACTGCTTAAAGGCACAACATAACTGGCTATCAAATGTCAAATTTCATACATTTATAATTATACAACAATACATTTACATAAATAACTAAACCATCTTAACTAGGCCTTGCCTATACTAAGATAGACTTATGGATATTTATTGAATGTAGTTTATATAATTTACGGCTTCATTTATTTATATATACAGTGGGCTCGATTGCGTTTCTTTGTGAAGTAAAATCAGAAATTAGTTCGTGTAAACGAGACAGGGCAATATGCTAGAGAGGAATGTGTAATTAGCGGTTGTCACTTTGTCACTTTTATTAAAACTACCCAGCAAAGTTAAAGCATCCGAAACTAATACCGCACGCAATGTGTTCAAATTTATTCGGACGAGTATAAGTTCGACAGGTAGGTATTACTCTAACGCATTGCTCTATCTCGTTCGCTTGAACTAATTTCAGTTTTAGTTCACAAAGAAACGCAATCGGGCCCAGTGTGAGTTTTAATTGACCGGCATCCTTGAATTAAGTGAATCAGTTCGAGCAAATAAGCAACTTTTAATAGAAATTTTATTTTTGGGTAAATTCGAACAATTTAAATTTGAATAAAAGTTTGACAAGCGTTGAGCGCGCTGCGCAATCTAGCTGTAGGAAAAATATAGCGAATAACTATATTCGTGATATTTTACCTAATAGTGGGTGGCGTAGCGCTTAACGCTTTTTGTGCTAACTCCTCGACTACGTAACGACCAAATTTGGTTGCACATCAGAACACCGTTGACTACGTAACGACCAGTAATAGCCGCTTGCTCCCGGAGCGCACAGTAATATTATTTTCTAATTCGAACGCATCCTAAAATCCATACCAAATATCTCATTATTACCATAGATACATAGACGGAGGCTAAAACACTTTCGCGCATCATTGAACGGATATTTCTGGTAAAATTCCATTGTCAAACATCGCTGTTCGGTCGTCATTGTCAAACATCGGGTCTTGAACAGTTTTTTTTAGTGTTTTCAGTTGGAATATGAATAGAAATGTAAGTAAATTTGATTCTAAAACACTTTATCAACCGAATTCAGTGATTTTATGTACATTTTTTCTAGTTTATCGCTATAGTGTTATTACTAATGAATGAGTGTTTTTTGCGATAAATAACTAAAAATGCACTCTACCTAATTCGTTGACAAAATAAATATTATTTTGTTTTTCGCTGAAATATATGAAGTTTTCGGGGTATTTGTAAATTAATGAAGTATTTTTTTTATACATAGAACACGATAGTATTTACAATTTCTAAATAGGGTCCCGCATTTTTCCGTAAGACAAGTACAAGTTAGAAACGCCGAGCTTTTTTCACTTATTCGACTTTCTCATAATTATTCTTAATTATCTAATTGTTTTACAAAATGACATTTCAATATTCTATATACGAAATTTCAATGCAATCATTGCACAGTTATTCTTTTTGTGATTTCTATAGTAGTTCCATAGTTATAGTACTTTTTGTCGATCGCGGCGATATTGCAAGAAATTCCAATAAATTGCCGCTGTCTGATATGAAATTATGCCGCTACTAGGGTTAAAAAAAAACAAAAAGTTCAAATTCTTGAAAAAAAAAAAAATTTTTATTGTTCCACATTTTGAATCAAAGGTTGCTTATTTCACTTATTCGGTCACATATCACATATTTATATCACATATTATACACTTATCAATAGATCTGTGTATGTATGGATATGCACAACTTTCGACTCTACTATGTAGGTTTAATATGAGTCCCTTTCCCACCGGTGAATGATCATCTTTTACCGATTTATCTCAAAACCAAGCTTATCCTTTTGCAAAATAAAATCTCTCGAATAGAGCCGAATTAAGGCGGAAAACAATGAACAATAAACCACTGCTATTAAATCGGCGAATACCGTTTTTTTCATATATGATGACAGATAAAAATATTTGAAAATTTAGAGTGTTTTACACTATTTAAAAAGACGACGCTGCGGTCGTTATGCGCCGGCCATTAAATCAAATTAAAAAAATCGGTTGTGTCACCCCAAGACTTTCCTGACTAGTATCCGGGGAGGTGCGAAAAAACAGCGACATTTTTTACTCTAGTACCCCAAATTTGTATGGCAGGTACCCCAAACGTTGGTCGTAAGTACCCCAAAAACTAATAGGTTCTTCCGATGGTTAACAGAAGCTTCTATGCCAAATTTTAACTTAGACAGATTAAGCGTCTGGGCGCTATCGCGGAAACAATTTTTTCGCCGGGAACCCCAAATTTGTATGGGAGGTACCACAACCGTAGGGCGTAGGGACTCCAAAAACTAATGGGTTCCTCCGACGGTTAACAGAAGCTTATATACCAAATTTCAGCTCAATCCGATTAAGCGTCTGGGCGCTATCGTGGAAGAATACATACATACAGACATACAGACATACAGACATACAGACAGACAGAGATCGGTCTGGAAATAGTCTCAATCGTCTCAGGGAGTCTCAAAATATATATTCCCATCTTCATCTCAAAATTTTTTTTTAGCGCGATCACAATACTTTCCTTTCCGATAGGTCGTCAGGAAAGTAAAAGCTTTATATGCTCATTTTTAGCTTGATATGCTCATTGTCACTGGGATTTTTTTACTTAAGACTCTATGATATTTATAAGAGTATAGTTGGTCCCTGACTTGGGTTATAGACGCCTCCCATAACCTTACTAGCTTTTTCCATCGATGAATGAAACACAATTTTCAAAATCAGACATCGCGTTCTTGGGATATCGATGATCCAGAGAGATATACACAGAGAGTTGTTTTTGTTTTCTTTTTATTCTAAATGTTTTATAGCGTAGATATATTTGATTTTGAACAAAATCTCTATTTGATTTTTCTAGGTGGTTGTGTGTTCGGGTCAGGCTTTATTTATTTACTAGCTGACCCGTGCCCACTTCGTTGGGCGGTAAAACTTTTTACCTGTGATGAAATTATGAGTCTGGTTCGGTTAGTACTGAGTGCTATGATTTATTTCCTGACTGCCAAAAGAAGGGTTATATATTTACTGCATATGTATGTATGTATATGCATGCCAATTTAACTATAATACCATTATTTGTGAGTGTCTTCTTTTGAGTGTCTTATTTGTGAGCGTATTATCTTTTTAACTATTTATGCAGTAAAAGGGAAATTATATGCAGTAAAAGGGAAAAATCTATTGTTTTAAACACTTGAGACGATAAATTTACTTATTTTGATAAGAATTCATAATTGTTAATAATATGACCAATAAACATAATTTAAATTATTTTTTGATATAAAATACTACTTTTTGTGACTTAAATATAAAAGATAGACATATGCTGTCGCTGACTTTTTTGTAGGCATTATCAAGCTCAACTTTTCTCCAGAAAAGTTCTTAATCATATATCTCTCATCGTTAAGGCAGCGTTAGTTAGAAACGTTTTCGTTCGACAGCTTATTCCCCGATTTACTTTGCAAATCCGACTACCACGAAAAAGTCTTTTCTTTTTTCGGATTAATATATAGCCTATGATACTTACAAATAACGTGGCTTTCTATTGGTAAAAGAATTTTCAAAATCAGTTCAGTAGATCCAGAGATTACTTCCTACAACGTCACAAACTTTACCTCTTTATAATATTAGTATAGATTGCAACAATAAATCTATTCAAAATATAATAACGGTAACTGATATTGATTTTATATCAACTGCCAATAGAGTTAGACCCGTGTTTGTGGGAACTTCCTGCGTAATTCGGAAAATATAACTTGTTAGATTTCCCCAGAGAGCAGAATCGCCTCTTCCGATTTGAGGCAACTTACTATGATAAAAGTTCCGCGCGACCCTATGTGGGATTACTTGACAGCGACCGAAATGATACTTTCGAAGTATTATTTAATAAGCTGGGAGAGCCGTTTATTCTGAAAGAATACTTTGTTGTATTAACATTTTCCAACTTAAAATGCTTTATTGAAATAGTAGTAAATTGATATTTCGAAGCTTAGAACGAATTAAACCATATTTAATATTCTGGATGAATGTTTGTAATGTTCAGTAAGGCAAAGATAATGACCATGTATTCGGCGTTCATATACCAGTGCTTAATGTATTCCAGACAGCACCTAACAGAAACCGCAACTAGAGCGGACATTCACTCTTACCATACACGCGGTAATTCCCTTTTATGCGTACCCCGAACAAGACTGGCAAAAGTACAGAAGAGCTACTTATACCTTAGCATTAAATTCTACAATTTACTCTCTACCTCTATCAAACAACTGGAGGACAAACAATTTTAAAAAAAACATTAAGGAGATGCTGATAGGCCACCCTTTCTATAATCTGACCGAATTCGAGGGCCATGACTTTGCAAATATTGTACCAATTTGAATGATAATTATATATGTACTTCTAGTATTTAAATTTAAGATTTAGTTTTAGTTTGATTATTACTACTTTGGATGTTACTATGTACAGTTTTTAGTACGTATATATTTGATTTATTGACTATTTCAATTGTTATGCTTCTGCTTTGATTATTCAACTTTTTAACTGACTATTTTAATTATTGTGTGTTTAGTAGGTAGCCATTGACTATTCTTTAATTTGTTTTGTAATACGATTCTACGACGAATAACTTTTAGTAGGTTCAAAAGTTTCTTAGATACTATATATTTTAAAAAATTAATATATGTATGTAACGTAAAGATTAAAGTAGTAATGACACTTACTACTTAAAACACAAATATTTTGACACGTCCAAGAGCGGTTTTTAGCCACCAATTGGACACGACGTAAATGTAATGTAATGTAATGTCTTATTCTGGTAGTGCCGTCTTCTATCGAAGTTGGACGACCATTATAGCTGTCTTCACTCTCGAAGCCTCTGCACGGATCAAAGGTGTTGTACTATAAATCAAACAAAATCGGATTTTACCGCGTGAAGTACCTACATATTAAGCACCCGACGCGTGAAGTTTTATAACCGCCGTTATCCAGGGTAGTCTTGCATGCCAGTTCAAACCAATATTATTACAATCTGCGTTCAAGGAAACGCGAGGTGACCTATACGAAACTGTTTTTTTTTCGGAAAAAAACACAGAAACAAACAAACCGGATACGTTATATGCTGAACAAATTCAATAGAAAAACGATCAAAATCCGATCTAAATTACCTATAGTTCAGTCTGCACAGTAACAGTAGCAACTAGAGTTGTCAACTACAACGGGCGATCCCGTCACCTCAGGAACTTTTAACGATTAGTCGATCTCTCTCCAGTGAAGTGAACGCAGAAAACTTGGACTAAACAGTCCACCGTCAAGCTCCGCCACATGCTCGTAAGAGGCCAACGCCTTAACCGCGAGATAAGTAGGTGTGTTACTCAGTGGGCTTACACTCACGCCAGACTACTCCGGTCTCTCAATTGGTTACGAGTTCGAGGTCGCTTGCGTGGTCCTCTCCCTTACGAAGCGGTGAGACGGTGTATACCGAATCTATCGCGGACCACAGCATCCTTTGCCCGGCTGTTCACCCAGGATCGGGTAGCCGATGGTCGTTTCAAGAGCAGTGGCCGTTAGGTCCGCAACCACCGCCGCTCTATAGGAAACAGTACTGCTTCCAGCTCCCCCGACTGTTAGTCAGAGTTGTGGGTGGCTTCTTGGGAAAGCATGAGGCTTCGGGATACCCCCCATGGGGTACCCTCTTCCTTGGTGGCGTGATTCGGCGGCTACTTCCAGCCCGAAGTGCCCGTCTTTGTGTCCGTCTCTTTACCGCCCCGAGGGGCGTTTCGTTCTTTGCAGGATCCAGGGATTCCTCCCCCCCGTGGCTGCTCCGAGACCTGCCCACGGACAGCGCGCCTTCACGTTCATTGTTCTGGAGCGTCCTCTACCCCGCTTACCGGCTCCTAAATTTACGATATTGTTGTTCTTATCTCGTTAAATTTGTAATATTTTGTAATTTTTTTATTTTTTTTGTAAATAAGTTTTATTTTTTGAATAAATGGGTTCTCGGGGCGGTACGGGGGGGGGTGGTTTACCCTATTTCACCCCCTGCGCGTTTTACCCTTCTGGTACGCGCAGGGTTGTCGTAGCACGACATCCCGGGCAGACAAGACGACCCTCGTCGTTATAACTGCCCGGGCGGTGGGCGGGGTTTGCTGCCCTCACCTATCGCCTTGAAACTCTTAACTGTTAGTCAGAGTTAGGGAGCTAACGGGCCCATGATGAGGTGGCCACGATGACCTATGTGTTCAGGGCCGGTCACACTCACGGGTCAACACCCATCCGACGGCCTTCACGCACGGGGTGCAAACCTGGGTAGGACACTGGGTCAACCAGTCTCCCCTGGGAATCAAACCTTTGGCGCTCCTGGACCGTCTGCGCACCGTGCGGCGCAAGCCAATCGATTGTGCTCTCCGACTAACAGTCGGGGGAGTCTGGGAACTGTATTGTTTCCTATAGAGCGGGGGTGGTTGCCTACCTTACGGCGACTGCTCTTGAATTGACCATTGGCCATCCGATCCCGGTTCAGAGCCGGGCAAATGACGCCTTGGTCCGCGATAGATTCGGTGTACTCCGTTTCACCGCTTCGTAAGGGAGAGGACCGCGCAAGCGACCTCGAACTCGGAACCAATCGAAAGACCGGAGAAATCTGGTCACAATTGGAAGTGAGGGCGCGAGTATCTCGAGCCCGCCGGGTTTATTCCTGGCTAACTCGCGGTAAGGCGTTGGACTCTCACGGGTTGTGGCGTAGCTAGACGTTGGATTTGTTATGTCCAAAGTCTTCTACGCTCACTGCAGGTCGATAGAACGACTAATCGTTAAAACGTCCTGTGGTGACGGGCTCGCCCGTTGTGGTTGACATCTCAATATGTTAGTCAGAGTCCCGGTCCCTCTTCTTTGCTCTCCGTGAAGCGAGCCGAGCCGACTGGGGAATTCGTTTCCCTGCTGTAAGGACGATATACGAAGGTGTCTTCGTACCACGTGTGACGTACGCTGCACGTGCGTGGACGGAGCACCACATCCCGGAGGCAACCCGAGTGGCTCTCCTGCGTGGGCAGCGCATCCCTCTCGTGGCTATGACCGGGGCGTACAGGACGACGTTCACTCTCGCGCTACCTGTCATTGCGGGCGTCCTGCCCATCGATTTTGAGCGTTTTGGAGCGCGCAGCGTTGGCGCGGTATCGTCGGGGAGGACCACTGGTCTTTCATGGCCTCTCGGTTGACCCGGCGGGGTATTGGGGAGTTTACCCGCCTGATTCGTGCGGAATCCCTTCGTATTTGGCAGGAGAGGTGGGACGCTGGCGGCACGGGCCGCCTCACCCACTGCTTCTTTCCGTCGGTAGAGGCGAGAATGAAAAATGCGTGTTTTCTGCGGTTCGATCACCATACCACCCAGCTGGTCGGGGGCCATGGGGAGTTCAAAGCCAAGCTGTCTGACTTTGGACTCTCCCGTGACCCCCGGTGCGTGTGTGGGCATGGACTTCATACGGCAGAACACGTCATTTGGATATGCCCAAAGCTCTCGACCGCACGGGATGAATTGGTGCGTGAGGTCGGCGCGTGCGCCAAGCGCCTACCGATATGGTATGCGTATCTGGTTGAGTGTGGGCGTTGTTTCGGCGCGTTCCGATGCTTCGTGGAGAAGTGGGTTTCCCTTTGGGGGGAGTTGAGGCTTCCGGGAACCCCAGTTTTGGGGTCCCCCCCCCCCCCCTTCGACACTAGTGGCGTGATGCGAAGGCCACTTCCAGCCCGAAGTGCCCGTCTATGGGCCGTCCCCCAAACCGCCCCCGCGGGCGCGTCCCCTGCCTGAGGACCTTGGTTAGGCCGTCCCCCACGAGACCGCCCCATGAACCATACGTCTACATACCCCCTCACTAACCACTTAGTCCCCCCGACATCCTGTCTGTGTTTGGTAGCCTGTCTTCGTTTAACTTCAATTTCTGTTTTGTGTTTATTTTATTATTATTTTTACGACTATTTCTTATCTTCTATTGTTGTTATCTTCTTTTGTTTTTTATACTGAATAAATGGGTTCTCGGGGTGGTACGGGGGGTGGCTACCTTTCTTTACCCCCGCGCGTATGCCCTTTTGGTACGCGCGGGGTGTCGTTGCATTATATCCCGGGCAGATAAGACGACCACCGTCGTTATAACTGCCCGGGAGGTGGGTAGGTTCTCCACCCTCACCTGCCGCCTTGAAACTACTAAACTGTTAGTCAGAGTGCACAGTCGATTGGCTTACGCCGCACGGTGCGTAGACCGTCCAGGAGCGCCAGAATGTTGATTCCTAGGGGAAAATTGCCCTAAGGCCAGAGTCCTGTCCGGGCTCGCACTTCATGCGTGGAGACCGCCGAATGGGTGTTGACCCGTGAGTGTGACCAACCCTGAGTAGAATGGGTCTTCATGGCCAACTCAGCAAGGGCCCATTAGCTCCCCGCCCCGCCCATTAGTAACAGTAGCAGTGTGCTACTCTTACTACCCAGATTGCACGCAAAGCAACAGCGGATTACTGAGAGCACTTTAGTCTACCATGGACAACAGCTGCAGCGGTTGTACCATCGCCGAAACTTCGACTGCTTCAAAATATTAGTGCGGTAAAATCCGATTGTGTTTTATTTAAAATGTCTAAGGGCCACGGAGAGCCTGCGGCTTCAGAGATGTTGTATTTTGTCCATGCTATTCTCTTAGGTGTTTGAGAGACGATGTCCTTATTATGCCAATCTTGGGTGACCCTTAGTTCTCCCTATTTGTAATATTGAAAATGTTGAGCTCCTCGTTACGTGTCCAAAATATTGAAGTTTTCGTTTTTGGGTGGTATTGAATACTTCTATAATATTTTCATTAGATTCACCACTTAAAGATTCGACAATGTTCGGTAACTAAATGCGGAAAATTCTTATTTAAACCCATATTTAATAGCCCTAAAGTTTCTTAGACAGGGACTGAGTTAGAGACCAGCTCTCTATCCCATAGTAGAACATGGAGAATACGTAGCAACTCGTCATTCGTATTCTGAGATGCAATGCTAGATCACGGTTGCAGAGAACTTCCTTCATCTTAAAGACGTTAGCTCGAACTAGTTCAATTCGCGTTTTAAACTCCTGACTGCAGCCTCATCGCCCAGTTAGGTAATCTAAAGATATTTATGATGTTTAACCTTATAAATATGTTAAAAACACTATTTTACCGCATGAAGTTTGTAGCACCCAACGTTTCAAACTTCAAACCTATTTATAATGTCAAACAATCGTGATAGTCTTCAGTTTGGAGTATGTTGTTCCACACAGATAAGTAGTGCCGGAAGCGAAAAAAAACACTAGTAAAAGAAAATGGGCATCTTGGGCCCACTATTCCAATAGTTGTAAATAATATACCAATGGAAAGATCTATGCACAATATATTTTTACTAGAACGACTGAACTCAATTTGGAACCGTTTCTGAGTTATATCCTTTTAGATACGGCTAATTAACTGATATTCCCTATGTCACCTAACACATCTAGGCATTTTATTTTTAATATCTGTTTAAACGAAGAACGTCGCAGAATACCCGAAACAGTATATGGAGGGGAAATACTGGGATTTGTTGCTTGAACTCTGTAACGTGTCTCATTTTATTTTATTTTATTTTATTTGGTACCCAAACAGAATATTGACAACACATACAGTGACATATATATACTACAGTTACATGACTACATCAATATCCTTTTGATATGAGTACACAATTAGCACAATGCATGAACAATGGTTGAATTTTTAAAAAAATACGTATAAAAAAAGTAAAAAAACAAAAAATACCAGAATTACAGTATTTTAAAGAGGGACGCTTTGAAGGAGCATAAACTATCATGAAATATATCGATGCGATTGTCAAGATGAAATTTGTTATACAGACGACATATACGTGGGATTACGTTATTTACTCCGGTATAGTTTTTTGCTAAAGGTGTTTTAAATAAGTCTGGGTATCGAAGACTTCTTTTAGTAATGTTAAATTGTATTTTTTCTATACAAGAGGTATCGATTTTATTATTTAAAATTTTGTACAGGAACACTAAATCTGCAACCTGCCGGCGTTTTTCTAATGTGACAAATTTAAAAGCAGTCAGTCTTTCCTCATGATTTCATTGCCGCTCTCTTTACTGACGTATGTAATATGCTACGGTCAGTTGTCCAACATAGTGTGCTCAGTGACCGTACACAGAGGCGTAGCTAGGGGGGGGGGGGGGGCAGGGGGGTACATATGTCCCTGGGCGCCACAGCTTAGGGGGCGCCAAAATGAGGATCGTTTTAAACTTACTTTTGTATTTTAATTTTATAAAAATGAATGTATTTTAAAACGTGAGATGTTAAACAAAACTTAAAAATCTTAGCGTATCCAGTCCATAATATAAACTGAAAATAACAATATTTTTGGGGACTCCAGCCCCAGTGAGTCTCCAGACTCTCGATACGAGAAGGGGCGCAGATTTTGTGTCTTGTCCCCTGGCGCAAATTACCCTAGCTACGCCACTGACCGTACATTTATTTATTTATTTATTTATTTATTTATTTTCATAACAAATCAACATTACAGTTTCTACCAATCCGTTGATATGCAATATACACATAAATATATAAAAAAATAATAGAATTCTTACAAGTACATACATAACATGTTTAAATAAGCGTTAAATACAAATACCGGCATTAAGAATAGAAAAACTTACAAACTTACAAACTTACAGTACATAAGAGTGAAAACAGTTTATATTATTCTGCCCTTGAAAAGATGCGGGCTCGCTGTAAAAATATCAAAGTCTGGCGCTGTCGAACATAGCGCATTTATGTGCCGCAAAGCTCGTGTAAGCAGACTCCATCGACTTAGGTTGGTGCGCGAGGACGGCTCCGCAAATAGATTATGAATGCGAGCACGATTATAATTGTCCGGGACAAAGAGACAAACCTTCGCTAGCATGCTAGGATTATCAACTCTTCCCCTAATCAGCTTGAAAACGTACATCATAATATACCATATTTTAAGGATCTTCATTGCAAATATTTCATTTAATGGAGCTTCATTTTCGTGTAATTAACCATTTTTAAGGAGATTCCGAACTGCAAAACTTCGAAACGGCTTATAATTGAGGTAAGTTGTAGTAGTCATAAATAGTCTAAATAAATAGATCTTTCCAATGGTAAATACGTATTGGGCCCAGCACCCATACATTTTTGCCAATTGCCGATTAGGCGATATTTGTCTTATTAGTTAAATCGTGAGCAAGGAATATAAACTATGCTCAGAGCACCAGTCACGTAGAATGAAACAAATGCAATAATATGACCGAGGTTTGTAGGATATCCTGCAGCAATGTTTCGAGAACAAATAACGAGAAAAGTTTTGTTTTTGCTCTATGCAAAGGCAGTAGCGGGATTGGCGACGTCAGATGCATAACGAAAGGAAATGACTAATGGGATGCATTCGCGAGCAGGCTAGTCAAAGGTCATGGTGCATTTCTAAGTTTGAGTTGTATAATATAAATAGTTGTTTCTTGGTCAATGATATTGTGAGGGACCACCCCTCACTAGACTCCAAATTGTTCGGTGTGAGGTGGTGGTATCAACTAACGAGTTATCTCCGTATTGAAAGGCGTTTTTGCATGAAGTAGAAGGAATTTATTGATCGAAGGTTTGATATTGCCAGTTATAACGCTTGCCGAATAGTTTACGTTGACACGAGTGTATAGACGCGCGACTGCGGTTACGAGGATATATGGATGAGGATGGTATGTGTGCTCCTAGTATCTTGTACTGGGCACGGCTCGAGTCTGTGGGATTACAGACTGATGCTTCGTGACTGGGGAGGACAAGGAAAGGAAACCAAGGAGCCGGATTCGTTGAACGACCTCGTGAGAGGGGTGCCGAATATGCCGTCGCAACCTTGGGGGAAGGTGATCACTCGGGGAATGATACTTTGGTTGCTTTTTCGCCGGTTTATATAGGCCGATAAATGCTGCAATCCGAAATATTTCGAGTAAAAGTATTGTTTCATCGTGCTGATTCATCGCTCCACGAGTCAAAATAATAACTGAATTGTGTCAGTGGATTTCACTGGAAATCGATGCATTTGTTGATCGCATGTAATGGACTTAAGGGCCATTACAATATTTTTGCAGATGAAGACATTTATCGCAGTAAAATATTATAATATTTTATTGTCAAAAATGATTGAATTACTGTGGGCTTTTTAAGTATGAATACTTTCAGACAGCTACATTCGTCGGGTACTGTAGTCCAAACCAAAACAGAAGCTGATTCTTGCTTTTTGACTGATTATAGGTTGTCACATTGCTCGAGATTATAGGTTGTCATTTTGCTTGTTTACGTACTGCTGGTCGGTGACAATTTTCCATCAGAAAAGTCGATGTTTGGAAAACCTCACTCTCGTGCAAGCGTTTTATAGCCTGGGCTCTATCCTACTGTACTTATTGCTGGTTCGAACTTTGGGAGTTAATGGGCCCTTGATGAGTTGGCCACGAAGACCCATTCTGTTCAGGGTTGGTCCCACTCACGGGTCAACACCTATCCGACCGCCTCCACGCATGAAGTGCGAGCCTGGGTAGGACTCTGGCCTTATGGTTAGTTTCCCCTGGGAATCAACCTTCTTGGCGCTCCTGGGCATAAGCCAATCGATTGCGCACTCTGACTAACAGTCGGGGGAGTCTGGAAGCAGTACTGTTTCCTATAGAGCGGGGGTGGTTGCGGACCTTACGGCGACTGCTCTTGAAACGACCATCGGCTACCCGATCCTGGGTGAACAGCTTAGCAAATGACACCGTTTCCCTTCTTCGTAAGGGAGAGGACCGCGCAAATGACCTCGAACTCGTAACCAGTCGAGGGACTAGAGTAATCTGGTCGCAATTGGAAGTAAGGGCGTGAGTGTAAGCCCGCTGGGTAACACTCCTGGCTATCTCGCGGTTCAGGCGTTGGCCCTTTAAGGGTTGGTGGCGGAGCTTGACGGTGGACTGTTCTGTCCAAGTCTTCTGTGCTCACTCCAGGGAGATAGAACGACCAATCGTTAAAACTTCCTGAGGTGACTGCTGTAGTCGACAACTCTAGTTGTACTTATTGCTGCACTGGGGTTAAGTCTTGTACTTTATGTGTCTTCAATGACCTGAGATGGAGTTGATTTTTGTATACTTGAGGAACACTCCAGTCCGATTCTTCAGATCTGTTGCCAATTTTCTTGGGCTTTGCTGAGAATTTCGCACAATTCTGCCCTTCATCGTCCGAACGTTATCAGGAGAGTTGTTGTTCGTTTAGGGCCGCCATCGGTGCATTTTACATTGCCACCAGTAACACTGTACCTAATGATTGATAATATGGTACGCAAACATTTTGTTAAAATAAATATGCTGTATTCGACAAGTAACAGCGGGAACCAATTTCCGAATAAATAAAAGGAAAACGCATTTTACGTGATGTCTTTAACCATGTCGACGAGACCATTCTTATAAATTAGAAAAGTCGTCGTTAACTATTAGTATTGCAGAGTTAGTACTTCCTACATCCCACACACTCTACATACTTTTGTGACATCCGCATATATATGATGCTCAGAATGGTGGCAGTTAGTACCTATGTCGAAAGTGAAAGGAGAGTATTATCACTGATTTTATAGGTTATTAGACTGATTAGTGCTCTATTACGTTTTGGCAGCTAGTATTTTACTATGTAACGTAACGTGTAGATGGCACTCTTAGTTCCAAATATTGTTTAATCTTCTCTTATGTTTAGTAGCCGAATAAGTGGTGTTCTAAACACGCCTATACGGTATCCCATGTCAAAATAAAACAACAATGTAGTAACACACATAGACACAGAGACATTTTGAAATCTTAGATTTTGTTATTTTAATATTATGTACACAAGGATGTCAATTTTAATTTTGCTATACAGGTTTCATTTCATAATAATTAGTCAAAACTGCATTTTTGAAATAAATAAAAACAATATACGGACACATTTTTATTGGTATCATCTTAATTTACGTTAAAAAGCGTTTAAGAAGAACAAACATAATTTTAAAAACAACATAATTTAAAAAACAACATCATTAAGATGACGTCTTTCTCTATCAAGGCATTCTTGCAAGCGTTTTTAAAGTTGTTCATCACGGAGCGCAGGTTAAGGAATTCTCTCGATTTCCAGCTAGATTCTCGAGTTGAGACGCTCGAAAGGAAGGCAAAATGGGGTTGCGAAATAAGCCCCGAAATGCTTAAGGAGGCAAAAGAGAGGACTTTGACAAACTGGCAGAGGGAATAGGACCAGTCTGGCGAAGGCCGCTGGACACGCCGTCTAATCTCCAATATTAAGACCTGGACTGAAAGAAAGCGTGGAACACTAACATTCAGGATGGTGCAATGCCTTACCGGCCACGGAGTATTTATGAATTATATCGAAAGCATCAAAAAAAGGGACAGTGCAAGCTGTATGTACTGCACTTGCACAAATGACAACGCCGAGTATACCATATTTGTCTGCCCGAGATTCGAGACAGAAAGAAATGAGTTGCAGGCAAAAGCAGGAAGAATCATTTGTGTGGACGGCGTAGCCGCAGTAATGCTGGATTCAAAAGAGGGATGGAGAATGGTTCAAGAATACATGGAAAAAGTGATGAAAATAAAGGAAAATGACGAGAATGTAGAGATATAAATGACGAAAAACGCCGATGGTAGGCCAAAAGGCAGGTACGTCGACGCCAGGAGGCAGGAGGAGTTTTAGTCGGTAAGAGTCCGACACTATACCCAGTCACAGGGTGCCCATGAGGGTTTCCCCTCCTGCAACAATAAAATAATAAAAAAACTAGATTCTTGAGTTGAGTTCTCCAACCATACGAGGTCGTTCTTGATACACTTTACTCTTAAGTTACACCCACAAGAAAAAAACACACGAAGTAAGGTCGGAGAAGCCAAGTAACGGGGAAGCGACGAGGAAGCCAAGTAATAGCTCCGTTCCAGGATATCATTCGATTCGTAAAATATCCTCATGCTCACATGAGCTGTGGGGCTTGTAGCCTCATCTTGTTGAAATAGGGTTTCATGATTAACAGCATATTGACGAAGCTGAAGAATTAATAAATAATTTAATAGTTTAAAAAAAAACACTAAAAACACGCTTTTATAAATGCACGTAAAAACCAAAAAAAAATACTCTATTTACACTCTCCATGTACAGGTCTATATACATTTTATACAGGCACCTTTGTCAATATTTACACTATTTGATGTGTTCTGACAGTCGCGCCCCATCCACGCGACTGTCAGAACACATCAAAGCTGTTAAAAACGTTCAGCGAGAAAAATCGGCGATCTGCGAACATATATTGGATAGCGGAAGTAACCACTGGATGCAGTTTCAAAATCCCATTGTGCTATCCAAAGAACAATTCTACTTTCCTCACATGATCCGGGAAGCCATTGAAATAAGAAGAACCCCGAACTTTAACAGAGACGACGGTTACAAACTCTCTTCTACGTGGAACCCTCTTCTTAAAATGTTCCCGCCGCCGAACGCCGAACGCAAAGACGTAAAACAGGATACAGTGAGTGTTGTGTGCAAGACGGATTTTCAAAATTACCGCGCTCCGAGCCCGGCCCCCAACCACCGTTATAATCTACGCAGTGGCGGAAGCGGTACGCGGCCTACCCGCAAAACAACGGATTGACAGCTCTTCAGTCTACCCTGGACAACGGCGGCTGCAACGTCACCGAAACGTCGGGTGCTACAAATTTCACGCGGTAAATTCGTTTTCTATCCTATTTATAAAGTCAAACAACCGCGATAGTCTTCGATTTTATATTGCATAAGTTGTTAAAAAATGCTATGCAATAGCTTTACCGCGGCAGTCCCCGAGTGCCACACGTATTTTTTTGTTAAAATTTTTATATTATAATATCTGCGTTGCTATATTTTTTTATTTTTTTATTTATTAATTTACAATAACTTCATATAATATGTCATATAAACACCATTTACATAATATGGTTGAGTTGGGAGAGATTGAGCACATCCTATGGTGAAAATGTTTATCCGCATTCCTAACTAGGTCAGAGACCCGTATCGAGGGATGCTGATTTTTGTTTAATTTTATCGACGAGCTGACTCTTCTGATATTATGAACTTAAGTTGCGTTGCATAATACATAAGAATATATACATATATACATACGCATACATACACACATAAATAAATAAATATATATATATATATATATATATATATATATATATATATATATATATATATATATATATATATATATATATATATATATATATATATATATATATATATATATATATATATATATATATATATATATATATATATATATATATATATATATATATATATATATATATATATATATATATATACATAGCAAATAATACAAGAGATTTGATATTAGTTAGTAATATATAATTTAATAAAACAACTTAAATTATTAGCGAGAGCAATTGAGACTCCGCATACATTGGACCCCTTTCAAACAGATACTTCTTTATAAGTATTTTGAATGAATTTAAGTTGTTTGCATTCTTATAACTCTCAATTAAATTATTATAAAATCTCGGCGCAAGGAAGTAAAAATGCCTTTGGGCAAATGAGGACTTTACAATCGGAATATTATAATTCGACCCAGTAGCTTGCCTTGTGTTTTTAGTTTGTTGGCTTCTTGTCTGCTGATCCTTGATTCTGTGAAACTCAATTAGTAATTGTTTTATGACACACAGGCTTTGGCACAACGCCATATACACAGTTTTGAGAAGGGGCTTTGGTAGAATATTTCGAAGCTCTATTTCGATATACCACAGAACATTAAGTAAATCCACCTATTTACAAACCAGATTCAGTTTTTTTTAAATTCGAGTCTAGTAGTTCGAGGTATATGTTTTTTTTAAAAAGAAACTACATATTATATAAGAGATAAACAGTTACTAGCATTATTTTAATTCTTACTTTCTGTATCCTACTCCGTATGTGGCTAAATGTACCTATTCACTAACATAGGAATATGTACTACGTATAATATGTGCCTTATTCAGCGTAGTTAAACACGGTTCAAATTCAAAGTAGTTTACGGAATGTATAATGAGAATTATCCCTGGAAGAGCTTAACATCGTTAAGAGGCTGTTAATTCGATACATGCTCCTGTCTATGCATTCGTATAGATAGAGAGAATAGGGGAACATTCTCCAGTTTAGCAGGTGAAGCCGTTGTTTATTATATACGAGTTAAAATTGATTATAATACGAGTAGTGTTATGTTGGTACTTTATTAATTAAAGATAATACATTCGGTATAATAATTACTTTTTTCTATTATGAAGATGAGATGTTTTGGTCTTAAGTGAACAGCAAGGCAATATTATAGCTTCCGTCCTATATAATATAATAAATATATAGGGTAATAGATTGTTCAATGCCACAACTAGAGCTGTCGACTACAACGGACGAACCCGTCACCTCAGGAAGTTTTAACGATATTTATCGTTCTGTCTCCCGTGAGGTGAGCGCAGACGACTTACGACAAAAACAGTCCACCGTCAAGTTCCGCCTCATTCCCGTAAAAAGCCAACGCCTCACCGCGAGATAGCCAGGTAAGTCACCCAGCGGGCCGATACTCTCGCCGTTACTTCCAGTCGCAACCAGATCACTCCAGTCTCCCGACTAAAGTGATCGCGGACCACGTCATCCTTTGCCCGGCTTATTCACCCGGAAACGGGTGGCCGAATAGTCGTTTCAAGCGCATTTGGCATAAGGTTAACAACCACCCCTGCTCTATAGGAAACATTACTGTTCTTAGTCTCCCCCGGCTTTTAGTCGGAGTGCACAATAGATTGGCTGACGCCGCACGGTGCGCAAACCATACACGAGCGCCCGAAGGTTGACTCCTAGGGGAGACTGGCCCGCAGGCCGGCGTCCTACCCTGGCTCTCCCTTCTGCGTAATGGCCGCCGGATGGGTGTTGACCCGTGAGTATGACCGACTCTGACTGAATGGGTCTTCGTGGCCAGCTCCAACAGGGTCCATTATCTCCCGCTTAATGCCACAGTACGTTTTAGTATGTCTTCGGCCCAGGTGACATGCAAGTAACCCTGATTGAATTGTTCGGGAAACTAATAGCAATTTATTTGGCCATCTATAATAATGAATGTTTTTTTTATAATGGACTTATTTATTATAAAAAAAATACGTGTGGCACTCGGGGACTGCCGCGGTAAAGCTATTGCATAGCATTATTAACAACTTATACAATTATAATTATTTATTTATTTTTCTTATTTTATTTTTTCTGATACTGCGCTCTATCGGAAAACGTTGAAATTATTCCGAATCATTTGCAGCTGCGGTAGAACATGATTCGGAATAATTTAAACGTCTTCCGATAGAGCGCCGCGCACGAATTTTTTATTCGATAAATCAAGAAAACCGGATTATTCGAAAAAAATCGTAGATAAATAGATAGGTAATTAAATTATCTTTAAAATGGTGCAGGTTTCATAATAATACGCCGATAGTATTTGCGTAGTAGTCGTTTTTGTGTTCGGTTAGACCTTATTTCACAAATTAATTACACTATGTAATATAAACAAAATCTAAAATATTCAAAACTAAGAATATTAGGAAAATGTTCTTGTTTAACATATATTTTTTACGAATCGTAAGCAGTACTCGTTTAGACGTAATTATTAGTTTAAAATCATTAATTTTCGTTGAGAAATTTCTTCATTCGGTCGCCGCGCTGGCCTAGGCCCGCGATAAAAGCTATGCAATAGCTTAAAAACTTAGAACGGGCTATCATAACTGAATGCGTATACAAAATTTCATATCTCAGCTGTTGACCGTCGAGAAGTCCCGTCGTCGGGAGCCAACCCTGGGTGAAGAATGAAGAACCCTGGGTGCTTACCCTAAAAAATTTATTGTCATCGGAACTGAACCAACATGTATATTTTCAACTTCATATGATAATATTTGAAGAGTTCCCTCAATTCATCATGGATGCCATCCTCAGAACAGGATTATAATAAAAATGGTACAAATCTAGAAGTATATCCTTTCAAATGAAAAAAATGAATTTTCCTACAAACATTAAGAAAAAAGATACAACCAAATTGATACCCTTCTCCTTTCTTTGGAGTTGGTTAAAAATAACAGTGCAAACCACAGACTCTCCAACTCAGAGACTAGTGCAGATTTTTTTTTACTGACCAATACATTTTCTTACAAACGAAACCATATCCAGGGATGCGTCGTATACATTGGGGGAATATCGTAGCGTTGCTCCAATGGAATATCTAATGATAGTTGATTATGATGGTAACAAAAATATCTATCCGACAAAAAACAAAAATAGACATCCGGGGAAAGAAACCTGAACATGCAGAAGGTTGGAAGAAGGAAAATATTTCATTATGCTTCTACTACAGGTTTGATAGAGTCTGGAATCAAACATAAAATAATTGATTACACTAGTCAACAAACTTAAACCTTTTTTCTGCGTCTGGTTTGTAAATGGTTTGTAATGCATCTGCATCTGGTTTTTAAACTCGCAAACAATCCTACTACTATTATAAACGCGAAAGTTTGTAAGAATGTACGTATGGATGTTTGTTACTCTTTCACGCAAAAACTACTGAATGGATTTTGATGAAACTTTACAATAATATAGCTTACACATCAGAATAACGCATAGGCTATAATTTATAAGGATATATAGTTTTCTATCATCATTATCACAATTTTCCATCACCGCGTGAAACCGCGGGGCGCAGCTAGTACTATTATATTATCACTAGCTGCGCCCCGCGGTTTCAACCGCGTGGTGATGGAAAATTGTGATAATGATGATAGAAAACTATATATCTTTATAAATTATAGCCTATGCGTTATTCTGATGTGTAAGCTATATTATTGTAAAGTTTCATCAAAATCCATTCAGTAGTTTTTGCGTGAAAGAGTAACAAACATCCATACATACATTCTTACAAACTTTCGCGTTTATAATAGTAGTAGGATAGGTTATCTCTAAAATGTTGCCTGCAGGCAA
The DNA here is from genome assembly GCA_944548615.1 of Micropterix aruncella. NCBI lineage: Eukaryota > Metazoa > Arthropoda > Insecta > Lepidoptera > Micropterigidae > Micropterix > Micropterix aruncella. The sequence goes on from OX155963.1 coordinate 1,212,568, forward strand.
TAAGCTTGCCCTTTTAACGGACAAAGGCGTTTTAATATTATTATTATTAAATGGATGAATTTACCTAATTTTTGGGTACTGAATTTACAGGTAAAGTTCTCCTCTATATCGTGACATCCTAGATACAGAGCAGATCCTAGAGACTATATGCGAATATTGACAGAATTAAAACAAACAAGAAATACATACTTGGAAGTGAATGTTATTTTATTTATTTAATATATGGAAATGGTGCCAATGGAGGATCTAAATTAGTTCACAATATATTTTTAACATTTATCTTCATTGGTATTCGAAAATTGTGACAACTATTCTCTTCTTTTGTTTGCCGTTTCATCATGCTCACTAAGAAGACCACAGCAGTAGTCGCCTATCATCGAAATATTCCAGTGATCTTGATAATGGTTTCCATCAATGATGTCATGGTGAATGCGTCCATCCTGCTCATTGTTTACAGCTCTTATAATTTTCTGGGAATAAATCAATGTGGGAATTTAAAAGCAGTTCATTTATTTTAAGCGGATCAACAGATCATTCACAACGTAAACATAGTTATCGTCGTTTCTGTAGCCCAAAATGCCATTTAAAATTGCTTTGAAAGAGGATAAAGCAGCTTATTTTATATCGAAGGTTGGATCTCTCAAGAAAACTGTATCTGGTGTCAAAGGTTGGATCTTTCAATAATTTTATTATTGGTGGTTTATTAATTATGCCTTCTTTCAGCTTTGCTTCCACTCAATTTAAGAAATTTTCTTTCAAATCATTGAAGGCCTGATCTCCTTTATCCAGATCTTTTACAAAATTCTTCAAAAGGCCCAACTTGACATAAAGTGAAAAGGCAAAATGATTTTATCGGGCTCAATAAATGGAGTGTTTTCACATTTTGCTTTCCATCCCGCGTGCTAAAACATTTTAAAAGGTATATTCAGATTCTACACACCAAAATACATAGGAATTAAATATCTCTGATTCAAAATGGCTGGTCATTAGTATTACCAGCAAACATCAATATTGGTGAAGATGTGAAAGTACGCGTAGATAACAACAGTTAATTTTATATATTTCTTTAACAACTTGGGTTGTCGACTACAGGTGGACCAATAAATAATACTTGAGACGCAAAAAACTTTACCTATTCTATACCTAACTTACTGACGCTTGACATTCGAAGGAATCGTCGTCGTTGCCCAGAAAATAAATACCCAAATCACAGAGGACTAAAAGAGAGTGGCTAAAAAGTATTTTCCCGTGTTTGTGTAAATTGGCTGACAATGACGACATCCAAAAGGCAAGCTCCTTCGGGGATTTCGGCTGTCTTGTTCGATTGAGAATGAGCAATGAGTCTCAAATACGCCTACAATAATGGAAAATTTACGGTTCTACCATCATCATCTTTTGGAATAATCGTTTGGGAAGACGCGAGCGACGGACGTCGAGTTTTCATACTACATAGTATGAATTAAAGACAATTCAATCAAGTATTTCCGAAACCCAAAAATCCAACCCACCAAACTTTCTGGAAATAGAGAAAAAATCCCTCTCATAAGAAATTAAATCTCATAATTGCCTACCTTAAGTACCAATTAATAAAATCAAGAAATATTGGATATACCTACGATCATTTTGATATTAGATACATAAATATATTTATTGCGCTCGTGAAAATATCGTATTCTCCGCAGATCATACGGCAGGTTTGGTATGAGGGACGGCAAACTGTCAAATTTCATGCCTTTTAAAACTATATAAATAATAGTGCAATTCTTTAATAGTGTAACTAGAGAAATAGCATAAATAAGGTTGTGACAAAGTGGCAAAGATTTGTGAATTATCTGATTATACTCGTAATTGCGCCAAACTGTGCAGAATTTTAATTTTTTGGTAAACGCATTGTTGGATACTTGGTATTTGATTGCTCAACGAATTATTAAATCATAGCTCCTATTATTTTAATAGGTATACAAGATTTTATTTGATATTCAAGATTCAATACGTAATACTTACGCACTATAATGTTCAGATAGACTAATATATGGCTCGTAATATAAAATCGAAGACTATCGCGGTTGTTTGACATTATAAATAGGATAGAAAACGAATTTACCGCGTGTGTATAAAGTCGAATGCAGTTGCGGTCTAGCCTAAGTTGGACAAACAAAACGGCACATAGCCACGCGACTGACAGAATAAATCAAAGCTGTTAAAAACGTTCAGCGAGAAAAGTCGGCGATCTGCGAACATATATTGGATAGCGGAAGTAACCACTGGATGCAGTTTCAAAATCCCATTGTGCTATCCAAGGAACAATTCTACTTTCCTCGCATGATCCGGGAAGCCATTGAAATAAGAAGAACCCCGAACTTCAACAGAGACGACGGCCCCCCACCACCGTTATAACCTACGCAGTGGCGGCAGCGGTATGCGGCCTACCCGCAAAACAACAGATTGACAGCTTTTCACTCTACCCTGGACAACGGCGGCTGCAACGACACCGAAACGTCGGATGCTACAAATTTCACGCGGTAAATTCGTTTTCTATCCTATTTATAATATATGGCTTTCTATTTATCCATGTTTTTTCTTTGTTGTTGGATACGCCGGATTGAAATATATATATATATATATATATATATATATATATATATATATATATATATATATATATATATATATATATATATATATATATATATATATATATATATATATATATATATATATATATATATATATATATATATATATATATATATATATATATATATATATATATATATATATATATATATATAATATCGCATTTAGTAAAACGGCTGGTGTATCGAATGCCTGCGAATTTACTGAATTGGTTTTTAAATTCTCATTCCGATAGTGCTATCTCCTTTTCCTATCCCCTCTCGTTAACTGAAGTAAAGAAGAGGAAGAACATCGCCGGCGAGTCAGTCTATCACCGATTGTGTTCGCTTCGACACCGCCCGCGACACGTCCGCCGCCGCGCACCCGCGCTGTAATCCGCTTTGTAAAACCCGTAAATAAGAACATTTAGTGCTTGTGAAATATATATATATATATATATATATATATATATATATATATATATATATATATATATATATATATATATATATATATATATATATATATATATATATATATATATATATATATATATATATATATATATATATATATATATATATATATATATATATATATATATATATATATATATATATATATATATATATATATATATATATATATATATATATATATATATATTTGACAATTAAATCACCGCCGCGCTGTGAAGTGACTTGAGAAGCTGATTTACGAAGCTGCAAACGGACATTTAATAAGGTAAACGAGATCCCATTTTTTCCAAACTTTTCTATACCAAAGTACCGCAAAATACAGTTCACTGCCCTTTTTTATTCCGAAACCAAATCCCCGCGCTACCAGTTGTAATCAGCCTATATCAAAATGCAATAGATAGCCCTAATAATTTAATATTTTTTTGCTATCATTGGTTAAATTATTGGGACTTGATTTTTAATCAGTCCTTTAATAAAAAAAACATATATTATCAATGTCATTATAGATAGCCAAATAAATTGCTATTAGTTACACCGGACAATGTAATCAGCGCCGCCTGCATGTCGCCGGTTCAAAAGGGTGTCAAAACGTCAATGATTCTAGGACAGTGCAAATGAGGACTCGACAACTGTCAATCACAGAAGATACCGAATTTTCATATGCAAACATTTCTCAACTTTAGTTACTCAGATTTTTAGATCTTAGTAAAATGAATACAATATAGTAATAGTTTGCATTTGACCTTTTATATAATCGAATTTCTCAGATGTTCAAACACACCGTTTCATTAATTTAAGTCCTGTCTATAATTTTAAATGCGCAGACACAAAGTATTTATATACACTTAGTTATGGCATTGCTCAATGGCGTGGTGCAAAATGGAATATTAAATTAGTACGTTTAATTAACTGTATGCATAAGAGTAGGTACGTTTAATACTTCATGCCACGTTACGGTAATAATTTAAGTGGATAGGGGTGAGGTTATTTCGCATTTGCATATACGGTTTATTTTTAAAAAGCTTTCAGGCATGCAATTCTTTAATAACGAGTCATCTGGTTATTTTATAAAAGTAACAAGGACTTGTTAGTCCGAGATAAATGTGATGCAGTTATATATTTTGATGATGGAATATACGACGGGTATATACGAGGCGGAATATACGATATACGAGGGGTGTCAATTACAACGAGCTAACACACCACTCCAGGGAATTAAATCGACATCGAGTCATTCTGTCTCCGATGGCGGGAAAGTCTTTGCGGACAACACAACGCACATTCAAGCTACGCTAACAGCCCGTAAGAATCCAACGCCTTACCGCGACGCACTGAGTAGAGGACCCATGTGACAGACACGTATCCAGACTTTAGTTTCGGGGGGGGGGGGCATTCATTGAAACGACGCGCTCGGCACCCAACAAATTTGAATTTGCCCGCACAATGAAATTAAAATACGCCGAATTGGGAAGGGTGGGTTAAAAATATCTCCCCCCCCCCCCCTCCCGGATACTAGTCTGACAAGGTACATAAGTCGCGGATTCTCCCTGAATCATTATTTTCTCGACTTTAATTTTAACAAGTAAGTTAGTTAGTTTTCCTGGGCTATTTCCCGCACTTAGCCTCTTGATTGGGCCGTTTGGGCCGTTGTGGTGGCTCATGTTTCTATTTATGTTACTCCAGCCAACCCAGGCTGTCCCAGAAGGTTAGCAGCCTGTTTAGGTTGCTACAGGCCTCCGGGACAAATGCTGGAGATTGTAGTATTCTTGCCCGTTGCTCTGCCACGCTCCTGCATTCCATGAGCACATGCTGTGGCGTTTCTTCTTCCTCCATGCATCCTCTGCATAGAGGGCTGTCTGTCACACCTATGGTAAACAGGTGTTTGTTTAGGGGACAGTGGCCTGTCATAGTACCTATGACTTTTAACTCAAAAAAATCGGGGTGACGGGACGCGTCCCCCGTGTCTCCCCCCCCCCCCCTTCCCCTTCTAGATACGTCCTTAACAGGTGGCACGCCTCGCTCCCTTACTACCAGATTTGGACGGATTTTTTCATCCACCAATCTGTTGACAGATTCGAGTTCACCTGAACGGCCGCAGCCTGATGAATTTATTGCGGACCGAGGCGCCCTTTGCCCGCTAATAGCACGCAAGATCAGGAGGCTAATGAATAGTTTCAAAGATAGATGCCATTATGTCAACAATTACCTCAGATTATAAATAGGATAGAAAACGAATTTACCGCGTGAAATTTGTAGCACCCGACGTTTCGGTGACGTTGCAGCCGCCGTTGTCCAGGGTAGACTGAAGGGCTATCAATCCGTTGTTTTCCGGGTAGGCCGCGTACCGCTTCCGCCACTGCGTAGGTTATAACGGTGGTGGGGTGCCGGGCTCGGAGCGCGGGAATTTTGAAAATCCGTCCTGCACACAACACTCACCGTATCCTGTTTTACGTCTTTGCGTTCGGCGTTCGGCGGCGGGAACATTTTAAGAAGAGGGTTCCACGTAGAAGAGAGTTTGTAACCGTCGTCTCTGTTAAAGCTCGGGGTTCTTATTATTTCAATGGCTTTCCGGATCATGCGAGGAAAGTAGAATTGTTCTTTGGATAGCACAATGGGATTTTGAAACTGCATCCAATGGTTACTTCCGCTATCCAATATTTATTTATTAATTTATTTAAGAATTAATTACTATAAAACATTGATTAGCTTACAAAAATAACAGGAACCGAATGGCAAAACCTTAACCTTTTGCTTTTTGTTTCTGTCACCCAACTGGGACTAGCCCGTTCTAGGGTGGACAGGAGAATATATGTTCGCAGATCGCCGATTTTTCTCGCTGAACGTTTTTAACAGCTTTGGTGTGTTCTGACAGTCGCGTGGCTATGGGCCGCTTCGTTTGTCCAACGTAAGCTAGACCGCAACTGCATTCGACTTTATACACACCCGGGGTTTGCAGTGGTATTACATCTTTTACAGGCCTCAAAAATCGAGCTTTATTTTGGGTCGGTTTGAAGATCGTTTTTATATCGAATCTGTTTAGCATCTTACTTATTCGATCTGTCACGCCCTTGACATATGGTAAGAAAGCTCTTGATCTGCTCGGTTTCTGAGTTTCGTCTGTATTAGATCGTGTGCGTGTCTCGTGATAGTTACCGTATCCATTTTTCCTAAGGACATCATTGACATGTTCCATCTCCTTCGGAAAATGCTCAGCGTCGCATAGATCGCGTGCTCGATTCACGAGGGACGTTTGCACTGAACGTAGATGGTAGGGATGATGGTGCGAGCTTGCATGTAAATATCTGTCCGTATGTGTGGGCTTCCGATATACCGTATGTCCGAGAGTATTGTCACTTCTCCTCGTCACTTTGACATCCGAAAATGGTAGGGAGCCGTCCTTCTCTACTTCATAGGTGAATCTGATTTTTGGGTGTATGGAGTTTAGATGACCCAGGAATTCATTCACCGTTTGAATGTTGCCTTTTAGGATGCAGAAGGTATCGTCCACGTAGCGAAGCCAGAGACTAGGCTTGATTTTGGAAGTTTTTATGGCTAACCTGAAAAGGGCCGCTTCTCAGCGGCCCTTTTCAGGTTAGTCCCTCCTCGAGGAGGCTACTGGATAGGAGCTGAACCGTGAGTTGGGCCGACCTTAGAGGACATAGGCAGGCCATCAGATCCAAGATGCACGGTCTTGTTATGCCTCTAATACGATGTCTGCATTCGTTTCATATTATTATTACGTTAGCATCAAACTACATGTTGTTTTCAAGAACGACAGCTGTTGAGAAACACTTACTTGTTGTGGTCGTCGCCGTGTTAGCCCAGTCAAATAAGGAAATTTAGGAGAAATAATTGGTAATAGTTTGAAACTTGGCATAGATGGTCTTTGATGCGTCTGTTAAACATACTCTATAATAAAAGTCCCCTACTCCATCTGTAGGGCTCGAGCCGCCATTTTTGAAAAATGGCGCCCCGATTCAGTTTTTCGCTTATATCTCGCTAACTTTAGCGATATTGGAAATATGTTTCATGTAAAATATGAAGCTTATAAAATTCTCTACAAAAATGTCGTATACATTTTTTCATATCATCTATTATTAGTAAGAAAACAGCCTAGTCAACTGACAATTGACAATCAAGCCGGGGACTTAGTGCAATATTTTGTATGGGAACCCTGCCTTTTGCGATTTAATGCTCATACTTGGCACAACTATTCCTTAGGTGGTCCTGAGTGGATTTAACAGGAGTCATAGGTTGCCACCGCGCGGGTGTCGGGGGAACGGAGGGGAAGTTTGATTCCGCCGCGCTTTACTTGGCACAACTATTCCTTAGGTGGTCCTGAGTTGATTTAACAGGAGTCATAGGTTGTCACCGCGCGGGTGTCGAGGTAACGGAGGGGAAGTTTGATTCCGCCGCGCTTTACTTGGCACAACTATTCCTTAGGTGGTCCTGAGTGGATTTAACAGGAGTCATAGGTTGCCACCGCGCGGGTGTCGGGTGAACGGAGGGAAGTTTGATTCCGCCGCGCTTTACTTTGAGCCCTATACCTCGTAAATTATAAGTATATTAGCGTATTGACACATTACGACTCTCCGGGCGTTTAGACGGCGTTCCACAGTGAGAAACCGTCGTCCGTCCAAAAACTCGGGTCCTGTTTTTACCCGGATCCGTCTAAATGTGAGAAAAGCTTCATGTAAATTGTTCAACCACTGGCACTTCCGTCTGTTTAGAAGGACCGTCGAAACATGCGTCGATCAGCCCCAAACCCATTCTAAGTAGGCTAAAAAACGGACTTAAATAGACGTCCATGAAACCCAAAATCTCTAATATCGTCATCAAATACTTATCGTAGACAATCGGATATTCAATCCTCAAAGCATTTCTTTAGATAATGTAAACATAGAGCGGCAAGGGTAATAGGATTGCCGGAATACCTCTGTTGATATAAGAGGGCGCCTAGTCCATTTTAGGAAACAAAGGGAATCGGCTGTGGAGTGTTAATAAGAGGAGCGGCTGTTGTGTTCTTTCATATGAATTCGCAGTAATTTCTATGGCGGGAAATTTAATATCGGCCGAGTGTGGCTCGTGTTACCGCCAACATTACGTTGGGTATATTGCGGGGTTTTAATCTTGAGATATGTGTTAACTGAAGCTTTATTACACGCTGTAGACTTAGGCCAGATATTATAGACGTGACTCAGATATTATAGACGAGATAATTGGGTACCTTCCATTTATACCTACACCTATATATATATACATATATATATATATATATATATATATATATATATATATATATATATATATATATATATATATATATATATATATATATATATATATATATATATATATATATATATATATATATATATATATATATATATATATATATATATATATATATATATATATATATATATATAGATATGGGGGATTCCATCGTCACGGGTGGTAAATTGTGCCTTAGATGCCTTAAAATGGCGAACAATGTGATATTTGTAATATTTCTTTTTGAAGAGAACGAGTAATGAATCTTGAATTAATAATTGGTAACAGAAAATTAACCCAATTTTATTTAATTTGGTGATAAAACTGATATATTCTTCTGTCACGTGTCGGATAAAAAAAAGGACATACATTAAACCATAAGAAATGTTTGACGAAAACTCAGTAAATTTATTTCACATTTTTATTGAAATAATACATTTTCATACACTTTACATCAGGTGTTTAGCTAAAATGACGTAAACAAATACACTAACTTCATTTCACAATTAATAAAAATCTGCTAATTTGTTCATGTCACGAGTGGGACAACACTTGTCCCGTGTGGAACACGTGCGACTTTATTACGAGAATATAAGGTGTTTTTAACAGTTTGGTACAAAATAAAGTGCAAACATTTATAGCAATATCTAACTGCTCTAATAATTAAAGAACTTTTTATTATGACAATCTCACATTCGGAATCACTTCAGGAACTTGTCTGTATCGAAATAAGCCTCAGATGTTTATTTTAATATGCCTCAGCTATGTTTGAAAACATTCTCATGAAATGGCAAACATAAAGGGGTTTATTTAGAGTGCTGCCAACATCACCAATGGATACCATTACAACTTAAAATAGGGTAAAAATAGGAAATAAACTTTAATTTTAATTTTATTTTCTAATTATACAAGTAGTTTAATTTCAGGCTTTGACTCATGTTTTATCGAGTCGTTTACTCCATCTTAATGTACGACATAGAAATGTGGGCTATTAGTGCGACAGATCGCCAACGTGATTTCGTTAATCAGAAACGGGCCTCTGCTCCTCCTGGACGTTTGCGAGAGACCAGTTTTCTCATTGGGAATTCTGCCAACATACAGACCTTTAAAATAGATGCTGCAGGGTGTGTATTTTAGAACCCAATAGAAATCCCAAAGAACAACATTGTACATGAATACTTAATAACACAAGACACTGGAATTCTTGCGGTGTCGTGCATGACGAAATCAAAACAAACAGTATACAGGTCATTGGGTTATTCCATTACAACAGACTGAGTTCGGATATAAAAGAGGCTAAATCCTTTAATATCTTTCAAAATAGATAAAAAATATATTTGTTATGTAGGCGTCACTTCTTCATTGGTGAATTCATCGTGTAAATATCCCATTTGAAGTTAATTGATACGAAAATCATTAAATGTTTTAATGATTTTATTATATACTGAACCATTGATGTTGTACATGTGTGCTACCTTTGGAAAAAACAATTATTATAACACACGGTAACAATCCACCATAATGTTTAACGATAATTATCTTACAGGTTTTAACGTCACATGCAATACTCAGGCGGTCACCCATCCAAGCACCGATCACGCCACATGTTGCGTAACTTCGGTGATCTGACAGGTACCAATGATTCAACGCGTCTACGGACGTTAGTTAATATGACGTGTAATACATAAAATAGTACCAGAGGCAAAACTTTCAAAGTACTCTACAATGCATACGTTCGTAGCGTTCTAGAATTCGGAAGCGTCGTTTGGAATCCGCGATATGCTGTTCATATAGATAGGATTGAGAGGGTACAAAAGAGATTCTTAAAATAATTGGACTTTCGGACAGGTACCTAACATGTCTACGGATTATGCAGAGAGAGCGACAAAACACAAAGTACACTTTTTGTATGCAAGACGTGCCTTCTTAGAAAATATCTTCCTATATAAAATTTTAAATAACCTTATTAATTCTGCACCCCTTTTGGGCAAAATTCTTTTTAAAGTTCCTCGGTCTCCCTCTTCTCGTTCAAAAGATACATTTTATATACCCTCTTTTCACACGAACTATGCGAAAAATACCTTTTTCAGACGGTCATGTTTACATTATAATAAAGCTTCGAATGACCTCGACATATTTTCCGACACGTTGGTTAGTTTTAGGAAAAAATAGGCGATTTGTTGTTGCATTAGCTTATAGTTTAGTTTAATTTATTTTTAAGTAAAACTTTTTGTTTTTTGGTTGCATTAGTTGGTTTGGTTGCTTGGTTTAATAAGTTATTAGTGTAATGTTTATTGTAATTTTCCCTTTGCTATTATTTATAATGTTTTGTAGTAATTAATGGTAATATAGGTATATATGTATTATGTATTATTTTCACACTAATGTATATGACTGTTTTTACCGAAAAAAAATATAAAATACTGAGCTAAATTAAATGAACTAGACCGATCTAATGACGGGGGTGCTACTGACGAGAACTTGGCTATTTCTCCACATTCATAGGTCCCCAATTGCTTCTCTCATCTGCTGTCTGATCTGATATGGTCCAAAGAGAATAACACTGAGGGGTGTCAATTACAACGTGTGAACCCGGCACCCCATGGAGTTATAGCGACATCAGGCTATTTTGTCTCCCATGGAGTGAACGTATTTTAGTTCACTTTATGGGAGACAAAAGTCTCCATTAGGTCTTTTCTTAATGGACAACACAATCCACAGTCAAACTACGTCAACAGTCCGTAAGAGTCCAACGCCTTACCGCAAGGGACTGTGAAGTGAGTGCACCCAGCGGGCCAAACTCGCGCCCTTACTACTAGATTTGGACCGGTTTCTCCATCCTCCAGTCGTGGCCACGGATTCGAGGTCGCTCGCGTGGCCTCTACCTGACGTTAGCGGTAATTCAGTTCGAAGTTGTCGCGGATCAGTTGCGCTCTTTGCCCGTCAAACTCACTCGGGATTAGTTTCTAAGGATAGTTGACGACAGGTCAACAGCTTGCCCCGCTTCGTAGGAAATGTAATGTACATCTCCAGACCCCCCCCCCCCCCCGGTTATCTGCCGGATTGCGCAAGCTAGATCGACACAGCAGTTCTCCTCGATGTATTCCCCCGTATCCGCGCTTCCGATCCCAACTGTCTTTGACTGCAGGTTGCAGCCACTAGCAGAGCTGGGATCGGAGCTAAGCCGTGAGCTAGGACGACCTAAGAAAACACAGAAAGGCCACCAGGCCCGAGCTTCACCGAACCATTACGAACCATTAGGAAAGAAAATTACAGTCCATCAAATTAAGTAATCCAGTATTCATATTTTATAGCAATGTTTTGCCTTGTTTTCATGTGGACCTCCCTCACTAGATAAACGCCGACAAGTCATGCAGAAAATGGGATTGCCATAAGGATCCCACTGCCTTTGAATGTCAAAGTCAAGTCGTCCTCGCACATATAACAGCCTTATTAACCTGCCAGACCAAATTAGTAATTCATTGACACAGGCACTCTCGAATAAATTGTAAATCCCCTTTGTAATTCTACGAAGATGGCCACAATTATTTGGAAGGCAATTTTCGGGCTCGCTCATCTATGTGGGTAAGTGCTTCATTCTCGGCCTGAGAAGCCTTTCCGAATGAAAGTCAAATATAATACGCTGCTGACATCAAAAGTAGACTGAATTATAGAGACGATATTTATAATAAAATCAAAGACGAATGTTCTTGAAAATAACGAATGTACTCAACATCTTATTAGTGGAGAAATAAGTGAGATTACCACTGTCACCACTGGTGTATATCATTATGTTTTTAATGCTTTATTTGCAGTTAAAATATATATATATATATATATATATATATATATATATATATATATATATATATATATATATATATATATATATATATATATATATATATATATATATATATATATATATATATATATATATATATATATATATATATATATATATATATATATATATATATATATATATATATATATATATATATATATATATATATATATATATATATATTTAACCTGCCGTTGGTCGCGTGGGATGAGTAAACGCCCATAAAAGTTTATTTTCTTAATATTTTAAATACTAATATTTTTATCGCATTCAAACTCTAGCTACCTTCCTACAACGTCTAAATACGCGACACAAAAGCGCCACCTTTCAGTTTGTGCCTTGCGCTTGAACGCTATGGTCGTATTTTTCGCTCGCGTGCGTCAGTTGACCCCACGCGTCCAACGACGTTATAAAAGTGTAGTTATTATTAGAAGTAGAGAATGAAATTGGCACAAGAGGAACGTATTAGAAGATGGTTGGAAGAAGAGTCAGATGAAGATGTGGTTGGTGAGGAAGATGATGAGGAAGGTGGTGATGAAATCGAGCCTCAAATAAGTGAGCATGGATCTGATACAAAAGTAGAATGCGATTCAGAACCAGAAGCTGTCACAAAACACATTTAACACAATAACGCGTTGTGTATGAACTGCACTTCAAGAAATCGAGGAACATGAAGAAGAAGCGCAACCGAAGAAGAGACGATGTGCATATTGCCCTCGCCAAATTGACAGAAAATATTTTACACTGTGCTTTAAGTATAAAAAAATGTTTCCTAGGCACTGCAAAAATATTTGTAAAGAATGTATCTGAGCGTATATACCAATTGTAATTTTTAGCCAATGGTTTTTCTTGAATAGTTATAAGTGTTATGATCTGATACCGTTATCTACTTTATGAAGATTTATTTTTGTTGGAAGAAAAGTGTTGGTTGATTTATTTTTAATTTTTAATTATTTTTATCATAGATCGCCATAAAAATGTATCTCAGTATACTAATGGTAACTTTAAGCCCGTTATTTATTAATTTTATTATGGTATGGTATAAATTTTATGATCTCATATAGTTGTCTACTTTATGAAGATTTAATTTTGTTAGGAGAAAAGTTTTTGTTGATTTATTTTTTATTTTTAATAATTTTTATTTTAGATTCCTATAAAAAATACGCCAAAAGGCTCCTATGTAGGTTTGATGACTAAATATATATATATATATATATATATATATATATATATATATATATATATATATATATATATATATATATATATATATATATATATATATATATATATATATATATATATATATATATATATATATATATATATATATATATACATAAACTAACATGCACAATCGAAAGTCGTGCACATCCGTAAGTATATCTCATTCAAACATAAGCGTTTCCCAATCCAAGCTGGGATTTCCTTCGCTGCTGTTCAAGTAGCTTTTACTAATTTTATTTTACTGCGAATCATCAGCCTATTAACGGATTATATATATATATATATATATATATATATATATATATATATATATATATATATATATATATATATATATATATATATATATATATATATATATATATATATATATATATATATATATATATATATATATATATATATATATATATATATATATATATATATATATATATATATATATATATATATATATATATATATATATATATATATATATATATATATATATATATATATATATATATATATATATATATATATATATATATATATATATATATATATATATATATATATATATATATATATATATATATATATATAATGATTTCTTGTATTAATATTTGTGATTTTTAGTTCTTTATCTCTAAACTATTTATTAAATCATAAAATATTTAAAAGAAAGCCATAGATTGTATAAAACAACATGTTTAGTTTTGAGGATACTGGCTGACCCCAGGTGACCAACCCTGTTACAAAAATTGAACGCGACCTACGGCGGGTTAAATATACTTTATGTTAATAAAACTTGAGTGTAGAAAAACGATGAGAAACCAAACGACCAATATTATAAACAGGTGTGTAATCAGATCTACTTCGGGGCTACTTTTTGGTATCCATCATCATCAGCCAGTAGATGTCCACGGTTGGACCTAGGCCTCCCCATATAGAATGCTATGATGAGCGGTCTTAAAGCAGCCTCCATCCACCTACTTCCTGTGGCCTTGACAATGTCATCGGGCCATTTAGTGAAGAGCCGCAACTTCCAGCAGTCGCAATGGTAGAGGACGGTTTCGTGCGGCTTGAAGCATAAGATCCATTTTGTTCTCGGGTCGTCTGAACGCACGATTAAGCTCCTATTCAGTAGCCTCCTCGTATGAAGGACTACCAGGGAAGGATTCCCGTATCCCAGGCCTCACGGCCGATAGTCCGGTTTCCCCTGGGGGATTGCCACCCGGCGCTACTAGACGGTTTGCGCACCGTGGGGTTTGTGCACTCTGACTGATTATTAAATAAGTCGGGAGACTATGGAAATAAACTGTTTCCTAAGCAGCGGGGGTGGATGTTGACCTGTCGTCCTACACTCTTAAAATGACCATTTGACTGCCTGATCCTGAGTTCAGAGCCGGGTAAAATATGCCATGGTCCCCGATAGATTCAATCTAAATCACCGCTGAACATAAGGCAGGTAGAGGTCCGCACGAGCGACTTCGATCCCGAGACCACTCGGAAGGTATCCTGATGGTTAAATCCAGATGAAGACATACTGCCAAGACTGGTAGTCAGGGGACGAGTCTGCCGGGTGGTTTACCTTCCCGGTGCCTCGCCGTAAGGCGTTGGCCTCTGACGAGCATGTTGGCTTTGCTGGACGGTAGGTTTGTATCGTCCTCAAGTCCTTTATGATCATCTCACAAGAGACAGAACGATCATTGTCGTGTAAACTCCCTGGGATGAAAGGTTCACCCATTGTAGTCGACACTTCCAAGTCGCAACGGTAACACGTAGAATGCCTACTTAATTGGATATCGTCGGCATCAGCATCCCATTGCTACTCCGTCGCCGCGTCGCGTCGGTTTGATTATAATATAATAATCGCGCCCTCTCTAGAAAGTAGCAGTCAATGTCAGTCAATAAGTCAGTCAATGTTTAAGCATGTCAGCGAAACTGCACCTAATCGGGAGGTCTTCAGCCCTTAGCTTGTCTCCCACCACTGTAAGGAACTCCGAAATGGTCAAGTTTGTAAAAAGAGACCCGACGTCAAAGCTCATCACAATTTCACCTTCAGCCAGATTTAAGTTTTTCACAATGTTTGCGAGATATTGTCAGTCCTTTACTTAAGCCGTCGTTTTGCCTGAGATGGCTGAAGGATGCTTGCTATGTGTTTCCACAGGGGATACGTGGTGCTGTCGATCGGTCTTAGAGGGGTATTATCCTTGTAGTTTTTGGGCAAGCCATATTATTTTGAAGGCTTTACTTTTTGTGGTTTGATGAGATATTCTATTTCAGGGAGGGAAGTAACAGATTTGTTATTAATTTTGCGGGTTTTCCTGGTGATATTGGCCATGGGATTATACACGGCGGAATTTAAAAACTCCCTCCCCCCCCCCCTTCCCCATAAGATCTATTGTGTTTTCGGATCGGTCCAACTCACGATTCAGCTCCTATTCAGTAGCCTCCTCGCGTGTAAGACTACCCCGGGAAGGAGTCTCGCGTCTCAGGCCCCACGGCTGGTGGATCTGTTTCCCCTGGGGGATTGCCTCCCAGCGCTACTGGACGGCTTGCGCACCGTCAATCGCGACAGCCAATCGGTATGTGCACTCTGACTAATTTCTGAAGGAGTCGGGAGACTATGGAAATATACTGTTTCCTAAGCTGCGGGTATGGATCAATTCACCGCTGAATCACCGCTGAATACGTCAGGCAGAGGTCGCGCAAGCGACTTCGGTCTCGTATCCATTCGGGAGGTTGGAGGTATCCCGATGGTTAATTCCAGCTGGGGATATCCTTCTAAAACTGGTTGTCAGGGGCCAAGGCTGCCCGCTGGATGCCTTTTTCCGGTGCCTCGCCGTAAGGCGATGGCGGGCTTGTTGGCTTAGCTGGACGGTAGGTTTGTATGCGTCTCTAAATCTCCTAGGCTGACCTCACGGGAAATAGAACGATAAATATCGTTAAAACTTCCTGAGGTCACGGGTTCACCCATTATATTTGACACCTCTAAGTAAGTATGCCAACTACCAGTAATGCATCAGAGCAGACAACAGCACTTCACACTGAAAACGGCGGTTTTGGCATTGCCGAAACGTTGGGTATAAACGTAAAATCCGATTTTGTATTACTTGATAATGGTTTTCGCCACTGTATCAATCGAATTATCTCTAGTCGGCGAAATAATTAGGTTATTAGTAAATTATACACTGACAGCAATATTGGCAACGCATGTAATAATACGCCTATGCAATTTTCTCCTGCTGATGGCTTTATAATTAACATTTTATCAGGCAATTTTGTGTGGGCGCCACAGTGTGCAGTGGCCTTTTAAATTTTGTGTAGGCTGATGCTTTCCTACGGTGTGAAGAATGTATCAATCATTTGATAGAAAAAACAACCTGTAGTAGGAAAAAATAAAGCTAGGTATTCACAGTCTTCTTCGTAAAAAACTCGCATGTCCAATGTACGCTACATTTTACTGTAACTGTCTAATACATTCCATTTTCATTTATTTAACTGATTAATGAACATTAATGGTCGACGTATTAGATTGGCTAATACGAAAAACAATTAAAGTCTCCACCGATTTTCAAATTAAAAAATAATAACAACGAGATCGAGAGCTTAGACACTACGTCACAAGTTATAATTCATTTACCATACATCGCCAAATTGTTGTCAAAGATCGCCGAAAGAGAAACAAAAGAAGAAAATCAAATAAATTTCAATAATAAATAAATCTATATATATATATATATAAAACAAAGTCGGGTTTGTTCGAACACTTATAACTCGAGAACGGCTGAACCGATTTTAATGGTTTTTGATATGTTTTATAACTTGTTGTGTAACAGAATAACTTTTAAAAACATTGGAAAATTAACGGAAAAATAAAATAAAAGGAAAAACATTTTCCCATACATGAGCTTCGTAACTGTCAAACATTTAAAACTCTCCCACAAATTAAAGAACGTATTCAAATAAAGGTTTCGAATCGACAATATAAGAATAAAGAATAAGAATAAATTTATTTTCGTAAGTAATTTTCCAAAAACATTATTCACAAAGTCTGCCTAACTAGGCCGAAGCCCGTACCAAGGTAGACTCGACTAGGTCACTTGTACATTTTATATTGTGCGCACACTTATTAAAGTACTATTACTGAGAAAAACAAAAATTAAAAAATAAATGAAATATAGTAAATCTAATAACTCTAATACATACTTAGCATAAATTTCATGAGTTATTCTAATGATAACTAATACCTAAATTATAATCATGTTGAAAAAATAAAAAAGTAATAATGAAATCAAAATATATCCAGTAAAAAAATTGATAAAATAATTATAATAATAAAATACAATAAAATTATAATTGCAGTGATAATCAGTAAGTATAGAAAAATAACAGGGTAATAATTTGAAAAATAAAAAAATAAAAAAATAATTAAAATAAAATAAAAAGCCAGTAATTAAAATAGTCAAGTAGCTAGTCAATAAATAAAACAGAATAAAAAGATAATAATTATCCTAGTAGCAACAAATAAAAAGATAAGATTTATTTGTCAGTGTAAATATTAGGTGTTTAATGGAGAATGACGGAGATGAGCACCTCAATCTCATGTCTTCCAAATTCCAAAAGTAGCGGAGAAATTTGTTTGTTTGTTTTTATTCCATTAGTGGTCGACTTCAAATTAAATTGTAACTCATTAAAAATCTTGGGCGCTATGTATGAAAAGTGTCTTTGCGCAAACGTTGTCATTGTTTTGGGACGCAAGTGCTTATGAGTAGTGGTGCTCCTCGTTTGTGTTGCATGTTTAGTGATTTGGTGTAGATGGGGATTTTGTATATAGTTTATGAGGACTACTTTCGCATATATTTGCCTAATATCCAGCAACTCCAACTCACTAAACAGGTCATTGGAAGAGTATCTCCAAGGTTTGTTAGCCATAACCCTAAGTAATGCTTTATGAGCCTTGACAATTGGGTCTAAAGCAGTTCGCGTACATCCTCCCCAGCCCAGAATACCATATGATATTTTACTGTAAACTAGCGCATAATAAATAGTTTTGAGCGTTTGAAGAGGAACTACTTTTCTGAGGGTCTTAAAGAGAAAGATGGATTTTCGTATTTTGGCCACAATATTCCATATATATATCCACAATATTCAGATAATGGCGTATTTTAGATTTTAAATATGTAGAATAATGTCCGTAATAGAAAAGGATTGACATATATATTGGTTGTCAAATATTTATGCTTGCGTTCAGGAATGTATTTTTTATAAACTAAGGAAAATGTATCAAGCTACTTAAAATCATAAATTAAGTTCAGTTAATCTGTAACACGACATTCATTGCCTGTTAGGCGGTAAGGTATTCAATGTGTATTCAACGTCAGTAACATAAAATTAAATAAAATTGCGAGTTAGTTTTTATGTGGAAATATTCGTCGGGCGAGTGGAGGGGAGAGTATTCTGCTCATGACTTCGCATTTACTTACGATAAAACATTCAGTGTCCCTGAATTAGCGGTTGAAGGCGTCCATAATGCGGTTCATAGTAGGATTTTAGCTGTTACTATGGATTATATATGCATTAGATTTCTCAATGCCTTACTACGTTTTGATAGCTAGGATTTTGTCACAATTAGAGTTGTCAACTACAACGGGCGAACCCGTCACCTCAGGAAATTTTAACGATTAGTCGTTCTATCTCCCTGGAGTGAGCGCAGAATACTTGGACAAAACAGTCCACCATCAAGCTCCGCCACATGCCCGTAAGAGGCCAACGCCTTAACCGCGAGATAGCCAGGAGTGTTACCCAGCGGGCTTACACTGACGCCCTGACTTCCAATTGCGACCAGATTACTACAGTCTCTCGATTGGTTATGAGTTCGAGGTCGCTTGCGCGGTCCTCTCCCTTACGAAGCGGTGAAACGGTGTGTACCGAGTCTATCGCGGACCGCATTCTTTACCCGGCTGTTCACCCAGGATCGGGTAGCCGATGGTCGTTTCAAGAGCAGTCGCCGTAAGGTCCGCAACCACCTATAGAGCGGGCTATAGGAAACAGTACTGCTTCCAGACTCCCCCTACTGTTAGTCAGAGTGCACAATCGATTGGCTTACGCCGCACGGTGCGCAGACCGTCCAGGAGCGCCAGAAGGTTGATTCCTAGGGGAAACTAGCCCTAAGGCCAGAGTCCTGCCCGGACTCGCACTTCATGCGTGGAGGCCGCCGGATGCGTGTTGACACGTGAGTGTGAACAGAATGGATCTTAGTGGCCAACTCAGCAAGGGCCCATTAGCTCCCTAAGGATTTTGTCTCAAAACGCAACGCGAAGACGGCACTCACTTTTCCAAACATTGATTAATCTTCTCTTATGTTCAGTAGCCCAATCGATGGCCATGAAACGAAATAGCCCATGAAAACGAAACGACCCATAGACACTCGACTGATGGAACAAATCAAAGCTTTTAAAAATCTTCGGCAAGAAAAATCGGCGATTTGCAAACACATATTGGATAGCGAAACTAACCACTGGGTGCAGTTTTTAAATCCGATTATGCTATCCAAAGAAAAAAATACTAACCCTGCATGATGGTGGTGAACGTTTTGGTGCAGCTTGGGCCACAAGATCCATTTTGTTCTCGGACCGGCTTAACTCACGATTCAGCTCCTATTCAGAAGCCTCCTAGAGTGGAAGGCTACCCAGGGTAAGACTTCCGTGTCTCAGGCCTCAGAGCTGGTGGGCCGGTTGACGGCCGACCGGTGGACGGTTTGCGCACCGGTCGGCGAAGCAAATAGGCTGTGCATTCTGACTAATTGGTGAAGGACTCTGGAGACTACAGGTTCCTAAGGACCTGTTGTCATGTCACTATTGAAATGACCTTGGGCCACTCGATTTTGTTTGGCACTATGGGCAAAGAACGCCCGGTCCGCGATAAATTCTAACTGAATTACCGCTGTAATACGACAGGTAGAGGTCGCGTAAGCGACTTCGGAACCGTAACCAGTCGGGAGGACGGAGGTATCCTGAAGGTTAATTCCAGACGGAGATATCCTGCCAAAACTGGTAGTTAGGGGGTGAGACTGCCCGCTGAGTACCTTTCCCGGTCTCTAACGGGTTGCTGGTAAACTAGACAGTAGATTGTCTTGTCCCCAAGTCTTCTACCCTCATCCCACGACTGAAAGAACGATCTATATAGTTATACCAGCCTGGGTGACGGGTTTGCCCGTTGTAGTCGACACCGCCCTACTATCCCCGCATGATCCGCGAAGACATTAACATAAGAAGAACCCCGAGCTTCAATAGAGACGGCGGTTTCAAACTATTTACTACGTGGAACGCTCTTCTCGCAATGTTTTCAATGCTCATCGCCGAGCGCAAGGACGTAAAACAAGAGTGAGTGTTGTGTGCACGTTGGAATTTAAATTTCCAGCGCGCTGAACAAACAGCCCACCACCGTTATAATATACGAATTATCAGCAGCAGTTTGCCGCCTACCCGCAAAAAAACGGATGTCGATTGAGGGCACTTGAGTCTACCCTGGACAATGGTGGTTGCAACATCGCCGAGATGTCAGGTGCTACAAACTTCACGCTGTAAACGTTTTTGTCTTATTTATAATGCCAATTAACCACGATAATCAACTGGCGATTTCATATTTTAGCAATATTTCCCATATAAAAGGCTACCCGCGGAAAAATAAAACCGCGTGGTTGCTTTTCTAGAGGCCCAACTGAGTTATTCGTAAAGAATAACAGAAGCACGTTTGCCGTTATTAACCTCCATACGGATTTTGTATCAGATTTATTATTTCCATTTTTTTTCACCCTACGTGATTCTGATCTTAAAATAATTACAAGTCCGGTAGCCACGAAATTTTACAAGTGTTTTTTAATCACGAAATTTCAATAAGTCCTTTTTTCCGCAAATTTCAACAAAGTCCTTTTTGTTACGCAAATTCAACTAAGTCCTTTTGACTTGAACTATCGCGTGATCACCGTTTGTCACTAACACTATTTTATGCTCAGTTGGCAACACTGTTTTTAGTCACTATTTATCGGTAGCACTACTCACGGATTTACTGTTCGCTGGTTTCGGCACCAAATGTCGACTCACTTTTCACTGTTCACTTTATCCTCAAATGAAACACTGCTGGTAGGTATGACTCAATTTATTTCCAATTCCCAAAATACCTATGTTGGTTTCGGATCGACGCTGCGACATCGCGAGTTAAATTGCATTCAACGCCATCTCTCGGAATTGAAACTAACTACATTGACATTACATTTTTCTGCCGCAATGGCTGTTCTACACAAAGGGTTTAATGTCTACAATAAGGAAGTTACATCCTCATCCCACCGGTTACTAAACCTACAACCGCTAAAAATCAATGATTCGTGTTTTATAAATGTAGGTCTTCATTAGGACGAAATAGGGCTCTCTCGAAGTATGAGAAACGAAGCGCCCGAAAGGAAATGTCAAAGGTAAATTAAATGCGGTCGGATCGGACGTCTCTAATTATTTCTTATTCCAGGTAAGTGCTTCCTTTCTCTCTCTGCCTCAACTTTTGTTTGGAAAATCTGACGAGACGTGACATTTGAAATCGACAACCTTACATCTGATCTTGCAATTAAAATATGAAATTAGCGAAATGAAAATTTCAAGAAAACTAATGGTTGACTGTAAGAAATGGTTGACTGTAAGATATCGCTAGAGCGATAAGCCCGCCATTTGTGCATAAATTGTCTTTTTTATAAAACCACTGTAATATTCATTATGTTTTTACAGCACAATAAAGTTATTCTATTCCAAGAAAACCAATAATAAAAGAATGTAACCTCTTACAAGAAGATATCAATAGCCTAACTCAGTACTTTGCCGAGAACTTCTTTAAAGAAGAGTACTTTATCAAGAAACACATCTAACATATTTTTTAATTACATATACATTAAACGATACTAATTTAATGAAAGACTCGAGGTGCGGAACCTAAAAACATTGAAGCAGCGGTTTGCCGCCTACCCGCAGAATAACGGAAGACGATTGACAGCACCTCAGTCTACACTGGACAACGGCGGTTGCAACATTGCCGAAACGTCGGTGCTACAAACTACAGGTGGTAAATTCTTTTTTCCTTATTTATAATGTCACAACAACCGCTATTTTCTTTGATTTCAAATTCGCCAGGGCTACCATATATCCAATACAGTTTGTAACTAAAGCACGTAACATTGTAATAAAATAACACAGTTCAAAACTAATGCAGCTGGATTCTTCCTTTTTGAATTTGGATTTTCGAGAGGTGCCTTTTTAAATTTAAGGTTTAATTTCATTTGTAATTCGCAATTATCTACACTAAAATGGACAACATGTAAAATTAAAATTTCATAGCCAAAAATTCAGTAGCAAAATACTGGTAATATATGCCAAAAACTGTTAGCAGTGGTCCTATTTTAATGACACATAAGTAGGCTATAGCTTGTCCTAACTCGGACATTTATATTGTTGTAAATATCTCTATGAGCCTAGGCATAAACTGAGGAACGAAAGACGATAATAAAATTGAAAGAATGTATATTATATATTATAAGCTGGACAATGGTATATTATAAGCTGAGCAATCGAAGTAAAATTAAAATATATTTTTTTTACCATAATAAATAATAATAGAAAAAAATAGCAAAAAAAAACAGACTCCAAAAATTGTTATAAGTGCATCAGCCATGTCATGGTGATACTTAGAAAGGGCTATAATAATTGAATACGTATACAACATTTTGTGTCTTTGCTGTTGACCGTTGATGAGTTCCCGCGTTGGAAGCCAACCCTGTGTGCCGCAGTCCTGTCTTCGTGAAACGTAGAACGGCCTGTCGTAATTTAATGCATATACAAGATTTCGTGTCTGTGTTGTTGACCGTTAAGGGGTCCCTTCGTCAGGAGCCAACCCTGAGTGCAGCAGGAATGTCAAGGCAAAACTTGGAAGGAACGGGATGTTATAACTGAATGAGTATGCAAAATTTCGTGTATATGCTGTTGACCGTTGAGGAGTCCCCTCATCGGGAGCCAATCCAGGGTGTAGAATCAGGTCATGCTTATCATAAAAAAATGCATCGTCATCGGAATTGAACCAAAATGTAAATTTTCAACTTCATATGACAATATTTAAGGAGTTCCCTCAATTCCTCATGGATCCCATCATCGGAAAAGAATTTTGATTACATTGGGACCAATCTGTAAGTATATCCGTGCAAATAAAAAACAATTTTCCAAATTGATTCATAAAGGGCAGTTTTGAGGTAACAAATATTTAAAAAAAAGATAAAACCGAATTGATAACCTCCGCCTTTTTCTAAAGTCGGTTAAAAATGATGGACAATTACATAGTATAGTTTTTAAAATAAAACCATTAAATATAGATAATTTATATTTGCCGGAATTCTTTATCTTTAAGGGGCTCTCTAGATGATCAAGCATGCTTGTCATCATCGACAGCATCGCGTCGCGGGCTGGGAAGGGATCGTAAACCGCAGGTAATATGCATTTTTTTATATATTTATCAAAAATGCCTAATTTTGTAGTTTATGCCAGGGAATGAGTTATGTCTAATTAACCTTACTCCCTATTATACAACTACAAAATTAGGCATTTTTGGTAAATATTAAAAAATATATTTGCATGTAACCTGCGGTTTACGATCCCCTCCCAGCCCGCGACGCGATGCTTGACAAGCATGCTTGATCGTCTAGACTAGTCTAGAGAGCCCCTAAGGTTGAAATTTCCAAATTCCCACTATTCACGTTCATATAATGAACCAGAACGAAACACTAAATATACCTGATGAAAAATCAGTCGTCCGTGAAAAAGGTTAACGGGCCGAGGAATTAGTATTCCTGTCATTACAGGGAGCGCGAGCAACGGAAAGGCATTCGCCCATTTATTTATATCTCTTGTAAGATTTCAGACGAATGAATCGCGTGATGAAGAGAGGCGCTGCTAAACAAGGTGTTCTTTTACGTTACATTACATTACATTTAAGTCGTGTCCAATTGGTGGCTAAAAATCGCTCTTGGACGTGTCAAAATATTTGTGTCATTACTACTTTAATCTTTACGTTACATACATATATTATTTTTTTTAAATATATAGTATCTAAGAAACTTTGGAACCTACTAAAAGTTATTCGTCGTAGAATCGTATTACAAAACAAATTAAAAAATAGTCAATGGCTACCTACTAAACACACAATAATTAAAATAGTCAGTTAAAAAGTTGATTAATCAAAGCAGAAGCCTAACAATTGAAATAATCAATAAATCAAATATATACGTACTAAAAACTATACATAGTAACATCCAAAGTAGTAAGTAAATTGTTAAATAATCAAACTAAAGCTAAATCTCAAATTTAAATACTAGAAGTACATCAATGTACATATAATTATCATTCAAATTGGTACAATATTTGCAAAGTCATGGCCCTCGAATTCGGTCAGATTATAGAAAGGGTGGCCTATCAGCATCTCCTTAATGTTTGTTTTTAAATTGTTTGTCCTCCAGTTGTTTACTCAGTCAATGAATCGTATGTTACATAATTCCGTTTTATATTTGGTAAATATCTATTCTATTATTACAAGTTATTCAATTCTATTAAATTAATAACCATGGTTATTCACCTTGCACGTAAGTAATATAATAAAAAAGTAACAACGATTTTAAGATTTTACGAGTTTCGACTTATCGATTTGGTTTTTTTTTTCGTATGTTGGTGATATAGTTTGCAATATGTTCACCAATTTTCCGCCATATTGATTGTATACCTGTAATATAAAGGTCATTTGAAAGTGAAATGCGGATTTTTCCATGTATGTTTTTTTTTCAAAAATGATCAATCAAAGAATTTGCAAGTTCAGATCAAAATTAAATGTTGTGAAGTGGTAGAGATGTTGAGGAAAGCTGTTCCTGGTAATGTTATGTCAATTCGGAGGATTTATGAATGGTACAAACAGTTTCAAGATGACAGCGAAGAGACGTCTGATGGTTAAGTGTCTGATGATCTGTGCATTATGACTTCTTACCACCAGGTGGTACAGTTAATGCAGAGTATTATTTGCAAGTTTTGCGCAATTTACGCGATAGAATTCAATTAAAAAGACCAGAACTTTGGAGAGACAACTCATGGATATTACACCGCGATAACGCTCCAGCACCCACCGCTGAAGTAATTCGTCAGTTTTTGGCCAAGAAAAACATGAATTTGATGCCACAACCTCCCTGTTCTCCAGATATGTCTGCTTGTGGATACGTTGTGTTCTTCTAATTGAAAATAACATTGAATGGTCGACGCAAAGTCGACACGGGCTGCTGGAGGCCATACCAAGGGAATGTCCTACAGAAATGTTTTGAATGCTGGAAGAAACGCTGGCACAAGTATATCATAGCCCAGGGAGAGTACTTTGAAGGGGAATACTTCAATATGGACGGATAAACCACCACTTCTTTAGTAAAAATAAAATTTTGATTACTTTTTGATCAAGGAATAAGCAATGGAAATTTTCCTCGGGGAATTCGTCGATGGCATAGTAGCGCCATTGATTATAACTGTATAATCAATGGTATCACTTACTTCAAAAATGATTTTTTTAATCTGCTACGGAACTAACGAACTAACGAATTGTGCCATCCCAATCAGAAGTAATTCTGACACGGTAACCCGAATACACCAGGGGGCACATTTTTAAGGTCGAGGAGCACCTGTCTTTAAAGAAGGGAGGGAAAGGTAAATTAATCGGCCAGGATAGTTAAGGTTTGATTACAGGAAATATTATATTTACTAACTCTTCTATAGTATTTTCTTTTGAGCAATGAAATACAACTGTTTTGCGCAAAGGTTCTGTGTACGTTAGAAATAATATATTTCGTCTCTTCCGCCATTCTGTTTACACTACTGCCCAACAAAAAAGGAGTGTAATGTATTCAGGGTTCATCTATGTATGTTTTCCGTTTTTACATTCCACCATAACTTCTAAACGCTTGAACCGATTTAGAAGTATGTGGTATTGTTAAAATCGATATGTCATGACGAGTGTCATAGGGTACTTTAACTATCTAGATATTTAGTAAGTAGTTGTATAAATAAATCATTAAATGTCCAAATGCCAATAAATTAACATAAATATGAGGTGTTTAGTATGTTTTATCGTGTTTAATAGGTCTAATTGAGTACATCCCGGCAATATACATCTATCTATAGGGAGAAACACATAAACTACAAATATTTCATTAAAAAAAGTCATTAAAATTATTATAACTACAATAGTTCACTTTCTGTAATGGCAGCCGTATTTTTTTATTCTTTTTAATATATTTACTTGTTAACCTTTGTAGTTGACTTCGCGTACGCTACTCTAATATCTCGTAGAAAAATATTAGGACTTGTTTCATGAACAACTGACGAACATTTAAATCTTTGCTTCACTGAATATATAGTCACAGCGGCTATAGTCATCATAGGGGCATGTTTCCTGAAAGTATTCTTAAATAACTTTCAGTTTACCTATCCATAACCTGTCATTGATTGTAAGTTCGTAACTTTACATTTCATTTTTGGAAATTGTAATGCGAAGGAGCTCTGAAGTCGAGTAAAGAAAAATATTCATAAGCTTTGTTATAACAACAATAACAACAGAAACGATAAAGAAAATGTATTACGTCATTATATTTTAACGAGCGATTTCTGATGCGACGCCATGAAGCACGATAAGGGAATATGAATACTTTTTTTGCATTTTGGTGTTTATTTTCTTATTCTGACAAAGAAATATTGCGCTCATGCATAATTCGTAATTTGTATGTTCAATGGATTTATACACTGCATTGTCAAATACAAGATCGATTATTGTAACTTGAGGCGGTTTAATGTACATATTGGTACACAAATATAATATATAAAAGGTTATGTATCCTTTGAACATACTGTCAACAGAAATAATTATTAGGAGGCTGTCTCGATTTATCTATACGTATATTTTCGTCGTCTGACGGATCTTGTTCTAACCACCGCTGGATGTCTTCGTCATTTAAAGCCATTATCAACTAAAACAATTTTAAAAAATCGGTTGTGTCACCCCAAGACTTTCCTGCCAAGTAGCCAGGAACTTAATTAATCTGAATATTAATTTCATAAATCCTACCTTCCCCCCCCCCCCAACCTAGCGGCACCCATTCACCTCCCAGCCCCCCGATGATGATAATGAATTCGAAATCAAAATCGAAATCGAAAACGAAATTGAAATCGAAATAAAAATGTAAATCTAAACCGAAACCGAAACCGACACCAAAACCGAAATCGAAATCGAAAACTATCGAAAAGGAAATCGAAACTCGTATACAAAATCTTGGGTCTCTGCTGCTGACCGTTGAGGAGTTCCCTCATCGGGAGCCAACCCAGGGTACATCAGCCATGTCATGGTGGAGCTTGGAAGGGGCTATCATAATTGAATGCGTATAAAAAATGTTGGGTCTCTGCTGCTGACCGTTGAGGAGTTCCCTAATCGGGAGCCAACTTAGGGTTTATGAGCCATGTCATGGTGGAACATGAAAATGGCTATCATAATTGAATGCGTATACAAAATGTTGGGTCTCTGCTGTTGACCGTCGAGGAGTTCTCTCGTCGGGAGCCAACCCTGGGTGGACGGATTTCAACCACAGTTGTTCAGCTCATGCCATGACCAAATGATGCCAATTATATCAACCAAACCAAAAATATCATAATGCGTACCTATACAAAATGTTGGGTCTCTGCTGTTGACCGTTGAGGAGTTCCCTCTTCGGGAGCCAATAGACATTATAATATAATTAAGGAATTATAATATAATTAAATATTATAATGTCTTTCATGAGGGAAAATACATTTTTAAATCAAAATGTTTCTCATTGACCGCCCTACGCACTAATACATTCAACCGGTTCAAGATAGTAGACGTAGAGGTTTAATGAGAACGGTAAATTTGGTTCCTGAAGATTTTGTGCAGCTTGGGCTCAATGGCCTGTTTGTGATTCCTTAGGTCGGCCAAACTCACGGTTCAGCTCCTCTCCGGTAGGTTCCTATGAGAGGGACTAATTCTACAAGATCCGATGTGAACTCGGCATGCGGTTGCAAAGGGCATTCGTAGACAGTTGGGATCAGACGTGCTCACCGGGAAGTGTAAACCTACCTTGCACAAGTCGTCGGATAACCGGAGGAGCCTGGAAACGTACGTTTCCTAAGTGGGTTGGCTGCCGACCTGACGTCATCTGTCCTTAGAAACGATCCCGTGTGAAATACGGCCATAGGACGCCACGGTCCGCGATAAATTTAAACTAAATCACCGATGCCATCTGACGATGCCACCGATGCCCCGCAAGCGACCAGACTGGAGGACGGAGAAATTCCGCCAAATCTAGTACTGGGGGAGTGAGGTCGGTCCGCTAGGTGCCGCGCGGTAATGTGTTGGACTCTCACGGGCTTGTTGGCGTTGTTATACGGTAGACTGTCTTGTCCCTATGGCTATGTACTCAAGCCAAGGCTCAAACAATGATTATATTAACCTTATACCTTCCTGGGATGACAGGTTTGCCCGTAGTAGCTAACAACTCCAAGCTGTATATTAAATTGTCAAATATATACTGAACAATGGATTAAAATTCAAGTTGATATTCGCTATTTTTACGATCACAAAATTATGCTAAACAACCTATTAGCGATAGTGAGTTTGTATATTCATTCATTTGTCTATTAATATA
The DNA here is from genome assembly GCA_944548615.1 of Micropterix aruncella. Taxonomy (NCBI): domain Eukaryota; kingdom Metazoa; phylum Arthropoda; class Insecta; order Lepidoptera; family Micropterigidae; genus Micropterix; species Micropterix aruncella. The sequence continues at coordinate 1,241,768 of OX155963.1, forward strand.
TTCATTCATTCAAATGAGAAGCGGCATTAGAGCTCTTATAGCATAATAAATCGCCTGCTTAACTTGGTCGAAATTTGACTTGTAAAAAAACATTTTCAACACTTAAGCTAATTAAGGTAACCTGTTCTACAGAATTTTTCAGGGAGGACTATAATCATTGTCTCCCTCTTTCGTAACTGCTACTCTGAGCGATCCAGTCCTTCGAGATAATTTATATTTTTGCCTTCCACTTTTTTAAGCGCCTAATTTCATTACATGCCGAAGTAATTGTTGCTTTTTACGGGGAGTGTTTTTTTAGTAATTTATTCGTTTAGGGGAGAGTTCTTATCAATGTTTATAGTGTAACTGAAGTGTTTATTATACGATATTACTTTTCCGGCAGAGGGAAAGTATTGTGAACGCAATTCTGTGCGTTTTCAATGACTTAGTGTATATTACTCCACGATCGCGCCCAAACGCTTCATCCGATTGAGCTGACTCTTAGCATTTATTTATTTATTTATTTATTTTATTTTCGGGAAACATACAGCGCTTCATTAATTATTACTAATTATTCTAATACAGTGTTTCGCTGGCCGATTAATTGTTTCCTACATTATTTCCTTATACGGTAAATCAAAAGTTGCATTGCACATTATTAAATTAAATTAAATTACATTTTTTTTTTTTTTTTTTTATTTAATAACCATTTTTTACAATACAGCTTAGTATAAAATCCAGCCAAGCCTAAGGCTTACCTGCTGGAGATTATGATAGGGTGACTTTCAGTGCAACTTTAGTGGCCATTTTGACCATTTAATAATATATCTGATTTATAACCATTAATAATTGAACTATTGCAAGGATAGGAAAGGAGAGGGATGGGATATATGTAGGATAGGATATAGGTATTGAAATTATACTCTTTGCTATTCTTATTTTCGCTCTGAGTGTTTTGAAACAATTTGTATACTCACTATGTAATCACTTCCTAGACGCCTAGTGAGCTAAGGACAGCCTCGCTGAATTTAGGTTTATTCAAGTAAATAATGTCGATATCTTCGAATCGACTATTGTATGTGGTCATCAAGCGGTGCATAACAGAGTTTTGGGCGTAACTAGTGTTCACACGAGGGATTTCGAACGTACGAGGAGAGCGAACCCTTCGTGGCCGAACCAACAACGACAGTTTCTTTCCCAAATGAGGGCTATCAATTTTGTTATGAATTATTTTATGCAATAATGTCATATCAGCCGCTGTGCGGCGGTCTTCCAGTGAACACATACTGAAATAGTTCAGCTTGCTCTCGTAGGTTCCAAGTCCCAAGCGCTCACGATAGTCCAGGTATCTAATAAACGTCTTTGGACGCCCTCCACCCTATTTTTATGACGCCATATTGCGGATTCCAAATCTGCGATGCGAACTCTAAGGTGCTACGAACATAGGAAAAGTAAATCGTTTTAAAGATGTTAATGTTCGGGAATGGTTTACATATTCTATTAACAAAACCCAGAGTCCTCAACGCCTTGCTAACAATACTGTTGATGTGTTGGTCGAACGTCAGCTTTTGAACTTCAGGGATATATTCACCATTTACGCGGTATTTGAAATTGATGCTTTCCTTTTTGCGACTGAATATAATGCTATTACATTTGGTAGCGTTTAAAGTGAGCTTATTTTTCACGCAATAATCAAAGAGTCGGTCAATATCTGTCTGAATATGGAGACAATCGGCCATGCTATCCACTTGAGCATAAACTTTGAGGGCATGCAGGCATGGCATGCAGGCATCATTTGGTGATGGCAAGAGTTAAAAACATTATGGTTGAAATCGCTCGAAATATTAAAGACTTTAAATTCGGTACACGTGTTGAGCCGAAACCACAATGGGAAATTTTGTTTGAAATATCTCATAAACAAGCGACACAAATAATTTTTGAACCGCCATATTAAAGAAAATACTACATCACAATGGAAAAATACCATTTTAATACCACGAAAAATATTTTAAATATACTACGAAAATTGTAATAAAACACTACAAAAATCTTAGAATTACATTCGCGATTTTAATCGAACACATTCACTATTATTGGGGGTGGGGGGTATTAGCGCGGGGGGGGGGGTTGTCTTGGGATGACAGCCTTTTTTTTAAGTATTTAATAATTAATGTTCTCTTTACCGTGTCACACTGAAAATCTACACTGTTTCAAGCATACTACTTCTACCAAAAAACTACATGTATATCTATAATTCTAGGCATTTCGTTTAAGAAATAATTTACCTAGTATGTGTGAAAGAAGCCTTCTACTAGGTCTCGCCAGAGCTATCAAAACGAGAGCGGCTAAATAGCGCATTCAGGATCAGTATCACTATCGTTTCTTTGATTCAGAATTCACAATAAAGCATGTTGTAACAATCTAATTATCGTATATGACAATTCGTCGGTTGTTGTTCGTCGGTTTATTGGTCAATTTAGTTATTTATTTAACTATATATGTATTTATTTTACTCATCTATACACTTAAATATCTTCTTTTTTTATTTTTTTATTTAATAATATTTCTTTATTTATATACACATTTATATATTATATTAACCCTAATTTTTTAAAGAGGGTGCTGCACGAAATTTCTTAAATTAGGGTCTAGCGTTTTAGTTATTCCGCTAAAACTACGCTAATAAAAGCAGTGACAAAAAACACTCGTTTTTATCAATAAGTCATTAATAAGGTGAGCTAATAAATTTGGCAATAGTTTGCGTAGTTTTTTATAAAAACACCCGAGAAAATATACAAAAATGGGCGCGGGGTTTTAGTCCTCACTGGGAAAATAATAACTAATTTGAATTACAAATTATTATAAAAGAAAGTTAAATGACATATCTTCACTATAAGCTATTTAAATTTCAATGATTGTAATAGGATTTTATACAATAAATCCCAGAAAATCAGGTATCAGATTCTCCATACATTTTTTGTATGGGCTAGCCGCGTTAATAAATACACAGGCGCGCTATGAAATAGATTCACTTCCCTGCTGCTATTGGAAGCGGGAGCACGTCATTTTCGGTTAGCTCTTATCAGTTCCCGCTCACGTAATATTTTATTCTTCTACACCGCAGTGCCGCGTCGTCACGCATCGTCACGAGAAAGCAAACAGCAGTAAGTATTTTATTTTTTATATTTGTTTTTTATTAATGGAGTTTATGCCATCTTTGTTATAACTTATTATAATACTCTACATGTATTTTAGTTAATGGGGAAGCGTAAGAAAACATATTTCGTTTTTTGAGAAACGCCATAGAATCAGCGTGAAATTTCAGTCTGAAGACATGAGAAAGCGATGTTGTTTTTAGTCCGAGATATAAGAAAATGAGATAGTTTTAAACCCCAAGATTCGATCGATACGATGCTCATTATATAAAAAATAGATCGACTCCAATAAGCGTAAAACAATTGAAAATATTTTCTGAAGGGACCACTATTCGAAACTTGTAATCTCGAATAGTTTAGTTAATTTGCGTGAAAAACCTGAAATTCAATAAAAAAATATTAAATGACGCACTAAACCATGTACAGGTAGAATATTGATTTTGAATATTGATTTTGAAAAGCAGTTTCGCCATCAGGAGTGAGCAACGAAGGACATTTCGGCATGCAGATGTAACATTTTCGTAAGTTGAAAATAAGTGGTTGGCTGTAAGATATTTAGCTTACAAAGAGCATTGATAGGATATGCACTGATTTGATAGGATGCACTGATTTGATAGGATATGCACTGATGATGCACATCTACACTTTACTTCGAGTCAACAAATCACGCATATAATAGTATACGCGACTATCATTATCTTCGAATCTATAGCGGCGCTTCACACTTCGGATACACAACCACGGCTTCACCTCGCGCCCACACTACCTACACAATGGCGAAACATCAATCAAGGCGTTACGACCAGAGACCTTCTGATTAAATACTGTAACTTCAACATCCTCGACTCCATCCACCACAAGTCTGGGGTGACTGGTTCGCCCGTTGTAGTAGTCACCGCCCAACTGTAGTAAAATCCTAGCTGCCAAATCGTAATACTGCGTTAAGCAATCTAATACACTATATAATCAATGCTCCAGCTATCTATTCCGTTGACTATCTTGTAAATGTAGACAATTCTCGAATGCATGAACTATTATTATTCAAGTAGCCTTACCACTGTAACTAGTTCCATAGCACTCAGATTGCAACGAAAATTGACCTGTGCATAATTGATAGATGCATCTCGCTATAGAGCAAATGCAATCTTACCTGAATAGATGAGATCACTAAGTGGTAGGCTGCTATATAAGATGGAATAATGGATAATAATGCAGGCTGCACTCGCAAAAATAGCGGCATTCGAGATGTGGCTTTATCGACGTCCTTAACGCTTGAATTTATAGTCGAGTATCGGTTCGGTACTCAAGTAATGCTCAGCCAAGCATTTCCTGAGTTCCGGAATGTGTTCGATAGACGAGAAATTCAGCCAACTCTGCTAAGTAAAGTGAAAGATCTTGGTCTAATTATCGATGAACATTTCTCCTGGCCACCACACGTGGACGAGGTAAGTCATAAAATATTTGCTAGTTTTCGCCCTCTGCAAACACTCAGAAGATTTCTTCCTATGGACACAAAAAAATCTCTTGCATAGTCTCTCCTCTTACCTTTCCTTGACTATGCAGATGTGGCTTATCTCGATTTATCAGAGAAACTGCTAAACAAACTTGAACGTTTGCTAAATGTATGCATACGATTCATCTTCGGTCTACGTAAGTATGATCACGTGTCCAAATATAGGGCACAGTTAAAGTGGTTGCCAGTACGCCAAAGAAGAAATGTTCATATACTCGCTGTCCTATATCGTGTACTCTCCCAATTAACACCATCCTATCTCCACGAGCTTTTTGAACCACTAAGATCCCACGGTCTCGTACTTCGGTCAGCCTCTGACAGTTTATTAAAATTTCCGAGTCACAATAATGATTTCTATTCCTATTCTTTCTTTGTCCATGGTGCAAGACTCTGGAACGATCTCCCAGCAAATATACGAAACGAAACTTAAAGATTACTACCTTTCTAAGAAGTAACCAGTTCTTCCCTTTCTCTCCTGTTCCTCTCCCAATTTCCTCTCCTTGGGCATTATTAGTTTTAAATTCTTCCACTTGTCTGTATGTTATGTAATAATCTTTATTTTCACAATGCGCGCATGTACCACTGTGTTTAGGTTAGTTGTAAGACATTGCCTTTTTGTATACTAATTAAAGCTAGTTAATAGAAGTAAAATTCAAACAAACATTCATTACTAGTTACCTATTGACAAGGCACTAGCTCGCTAGGAACTCAACTGCTATACATATATGTTATTTCTATGAATAAAGATTTTTTAAAAAGGTATTGCAAAAGAATTTGTCGCTAGCGGTCCGCCCTATCCACCGAGAAATTGATACATAAAGCTTGTTCGCTGCGAATGACTGCGTTTGCGAGAAAATACACTGAAAACAAGCGGCGGGGGTCCCCCGGAATAGATGCGAGAATTTGATCTCACGGTGGCCAACCTTATGATAGGATTTTTGAAAATTTGAGATTTTGTTTTTTAATTCACAATATTGTCCATTATTTTCAATGGAGGCTGGGGCCCTTTATATCCACGGGGCTGCAGCCCAAAAAGCCCTTATATAGATCAGCCCCTGATAATAGGGGCGCTAGAGTCAATATACCCAGTCAATATAATTAAGTTAAAATAAAACACACTCACTGCTTTCATTATAGGGTTAATCGCGCCTGAAAGTATTTGTCAGTGAAAGTCAGTTTAAAGCCTGAATGTCCAATGCAATGAGCAACTTTGTTGAGTCTCATTTATAAATTGGTTTCTCATCGAGGGATTCACTTAGAAATATTTTTTAATTAGAGCTTATAATTTCGAAAAAAAACATGAAACGAAAGTTCTTCAGATATGGACTTGCCCATGTATCATGTCACCTTAACTTACTTTATATGTAACTAGCTGACCCTTGCCCACTTCGTTGGGCGATAAAACTTTTTACCTGTGATGAAATTATGAGTGTGGTTCGGTTAGTCTAGTACGGAGTGCTATGATTTATTTCCTGACTGCCAAAAGATAGGTTATGGCAGACTTTTTTGTAGGCATTATCAAGCTCTACAACTTTTCTCTAGAACTTAATCATATATCTCTCATCGTTAAGGCAGCGTTAGTTAGAAACGTTTTCGTTCGACCGTTTTTTTCTCTGACTTACTTTGCAAATCCGACTACCACGAAAAAGTCTTTTCATTTCTCGGATTAATATATAGCCTATGACACTCACAAATAACGTGGCTTTCTATTGGTAAAATAATTTTTTAAATGGGTTTAGTAGATCCAGAGATTACTTCCTACAACCTCACAAACTTTACCTCTTTATAATATTAGTATAGATGTATTTATTAAAATGGCACATCTCTGTTTTTCTCTACCGATACAAGGCAAGCTACGTGATTAAGTTCTGCCGTAATCGAATGATTCCCTATACAGGTCGGAGAGATATTTGAGAGAGAGTGGTAGGCTATATGTATAGGAATGGCCGTGAGGCCGTTGTTGAGCGATTTAAGCGACGCGGCACAGGTCCGTCATCGCCTCAGCAACACCCAATATTAAGTCCCGTAATTAATTTTACCCTTTGTAGAAGGGTCATCCCTCGGCCTGCTCGGCGGCAATCTTGGAGGAGGTCCTTAATTCAGATTCGGCCAGCGCCGCTCACAATGTTTCAATTACTCGATGCCTTCAAAATAATTAATCTCAGACACGGTTTAATCGGGAATTTATGCAGTTTAAATGAGTCATCATGGAGTACTATTGTTTGGAGATTTGAGGTTGTTGATCAATTATAAATATGCCAAGAACAATAATTTAAAAAATATAAAAAAACGACTACCGTTACAAAAAGTAAACTTTTGTATTTTAAATTATTAGAAAAAAAAATCGCGCTGAATGTTTTAAAGAAAATAAAGTTCGTCATTCGTTCTGCGGCATGAATCTTAAAACGATAGCGCACCTCTGCGCCTCCGCTGCACTTTAGTCGGTTGCCCTCGGTGTTCAAGTAACAAAAATGTTTTTTATAAAATATTTGTGGTTTGTATATTTATCCGTATAATTATAGGTACATATATATTTCCGAAATGTACTCCATCAAACTTTTCATTTCATAGTAAACACAATACAATTATACTAATTTATTGGTCAATACATTTGGACATTTGCATATTTATTTATTTAACATTTGGGCACTTTACCCTATGACACTCGGGATGATATAACGGTTCTAACATTACTACACACTTCTAAATCGGTTCATGCGTTTAGAAGTTATGGTAGAATAAATAAACGGTAATATATATACATGAATACTAAACATATAACAATCCTTTTTTGAAGAGTAGTGTAATAAATATGTAAGAATTCAAAAATGCACTCAAAAATGGTCACTTTTAGAAAAACGCAGGAAACGGCATTTTGAATATGAACGTTATATGCCCAAAACCTAGTAACCTGGTAGTCGCGCTATTTAGTAATGAACGAAGAGACCTACGTGAGATCTAAGTGGAAAAAGTAATCATTTTTTAGCGTGACCAAGCGGCGGTTTGAATCATCGCAGGAATTAAGTAATACATATAGATGGTATAAAATTTTATCTACTTTAATTTTGTCCATAGTAGTCATTGTCAAAAAATGCATTGATATGAGTTATTAGCGAAAAACTATAATAAATGCAAAAGATTTGGGGTTTTTCGAAATTCCTGAAGTTAGCTCACCTCTGGCGAGGTGGCAAAGTTAAGCAAAATACATATAAAACCAAAAATACATATAAAATAATTGACGAAAAATTCCGATTATTTTCCTGGAAACGTTAAGTTTGGATCTTGAACATTTCCTTGGTGCTTGGACTAAATTGCTGTGAGGTGTTTTTAGGTTTCAGGATGCGTTTCACGGTGATAGTGTGGCCGTTGCGCAAAGGGTATTTCGACAGCATTACCGGCTAGTACGTCTTCGACGTGTCCCATCTGCTCCAGCAATTACAAGTAACTGGTTCAGCCTTTAAAAAGATGCCTCCAGGTCGCGTAAAACGGTACGTACCCCAGAAAAAGATGCAGCTTTTCCAGTTTCCATCGAGAGGAGCCCTCGCCGCTCCGTTCGACACATGCATCTGCGCTAGAGATTGGGCGACGAAGAGTGCAAACAATACTGCACGAATTCAAATTAATGAATACGCAAAGCACGAATTAATAAAACCATAAATATCATACTGTATACATGCAATTTCGTAAATAAAAGATGTCTTTCCTGTGTTTATTCGTGCATATTACTTAAAAGTTTTCCCGTTTCCCTGCACAAAGACCGAATTGAACAAGTCTAGCGATGATTTGTTAAGCGCCTGTTTTCTTTCATACATAACGACGTCTACATGTGATGAATCTCTCAAGATACACGAATTGTTGCTACTACCGGATCGTAGCATATTCATAGATCTGGCTGTCCTGCATTCTCGTACGTTTTAAGTCCCTAGTGTAACCTCTAGTTACGCCCAAAACTAAACCACATAAAACGAACGTTTTCATTATATCGACATATTTCACATGAGCCAACCTAAGTTCGGCGAGGCTGTACGTAGCTTACTTGGTGACTACGAAATAGGTATACACTCGTAATATACAGATATGAAGAGTTCGAAAACGAACAGATCGAAAATGAGACATAGCAATAGACTATATTTTAAATACCTATATCCTTTCCTATAACCCAGCCCTCCCCTTTCCTCTCATAGTGGTAATTCGATAATAATTTAATTTAATTTAATTGAGTTCAATTTTCATAAATATTGTATAAAAAATTATGTAAGACAATTACTGTAAGAAGCACTCGGCTTGCATAACATTTTATTATGATAATTAGCAAAAATTATTGGAGTGCTGTATGTTTCTTGAATATTAAATAAATAAATAAAACATATAAGCTTGTAAACAACGCTATAGATACAAAAGATATATTGGCTCAAATAAATCATTATGTTTCCTCTCGATTTACAAGCTTGCCTAGATTATTCCGCTTTTCCCTCGTTAAAACAAGCTCACAATTCATTCATATACAGAGTAACGATGATAAATTCTCGGATGTTGACATATTTGCTACCTCACTTGCAACATTTAAGTTTTTAGTAAGTCCATTATGTCGACAAGATTACACGGCCCTGTGACATAGTGGTTAGGTCGCCTGATCTTACATTGTAACATTCGGAGTTCGATTCCCGGCTAGGTTACCATTTTCCGTTGGGATAAGATTAACCCTGGATAATAAGCTATACGGTAGAGAATGGAAAATTTTGATACGCAATACTGTTATGTTAATTAACCCTTTAAGACCATGGCACATATGTGTACCATAACGTCAAAAATCATTTTGTAAATTATCAAAATCAAAAATATTTTTTTCCATGTCATTGAGATATTAAAATTTTAATAGCAGCAAAAAAATATTGTTTAAAATATACCTTGTTTGTTTTTTTATATGGGTAATGATCAACAAAATACGGAGATTTTAAATAAATAAATAATATATTAATGGTGACTTTTTAAATTAGATTTTTATCTTTTAGTTTACTACGTTTTTTATTACGTATGAGTGAAATAATAAAATATTCTTGTTTTGGAAAAGTTTTAAGATACCTGCATCAGAGCGCAGCGCGAACTTTATTCTCTTACAAAACGTGTTTACAAAACGAACTTTATTCTCTTACATTTTTTTAATAATTATTCTAAGGGCAGTCATGTCATTAATTTGTTAAATTATTTTTCTTGTTTTATTTTATTCGCCTCATAGAAATCTCCTGTGGTCGTCCTAGCACCCTGAAAGAAAGCTAGGCTCATTTTCAGAAATTACGAAATGATGTGTGGAGACTACGTCACATTATTGTAACTGCCCCGCCAAATAGCAATTCATATTTTCCCGCCTGCGGTGTTATTACTGCATAGGAGTATTCGGATTCAGATTAGAAAATTGTTTCGCTGTAAACACTCGCGTGACGGACAGCCGCTCGCTAACCAGTATTGAATATCAATAAATGGTCAACTGATCAAGATCACTGTGTTTGATTCTCGCGTCGCGCATGCCGCCTCGGTAAACCTTCATAATTACCAACGTCGCATACTTTGGTTATTCTCTACAATCGGAATAAAAGTGCCCGCGAAGAGGATCCCAACCATCTCCATGCAACCGGCAAATTGGTGACCCCGACGTGATGCACGTTGCTACAGATGACGGGACAGCCCTACTCTCATCCACGGGACAGCCCTAATACAGTTCAATAATATCATATTATCAAGTCCCAACCATACCTAATATTTAAGTACATATTGTAATGTTTATAATATGGCGAAATTCTTGTTAGGAAAACATATTTCAGTGTTATTTTGGCTTATTGAAAATCCTCTCAGTGGCATCTTGATAACCACGACAGGCATCGAGAGCGTCAGCCATAAAGCCGGTTGTATACTAGACGATAATATGTATCTACTAAGTAAGTACTCAGAGTATTTATTTTATGGAATGAAAGGCTGTATACTAAAGGGTCTCCGAAAAGGGTAGCGGTACCTTATTACAAGCTTTTACTTGCATTGCAATGTTTCTCAGTTTCTCAAGTCAAATCTTACAAGCTGAATCAAAACCAGTTCCTTTTAACCTTTGAAGTTGAAATTCTTTATGTTATTTACATACAATGCATTTTAATGGTAAGCATGACCTGATTCTACACCCAGAATTGGCTCCCGACGACGCTCTTCTTCCACGGTCAACAGCACAGACACGGAATTTCGTATAAGCGTTCAATTATGATAGCCCGTTCTAAATTTTACCATGACATGGTTGCTGCACCCAGGGTTGGCTTCTAAAGAGGGGAATCATAAACAGTCAATAGCATAGACAAGAAATTTTATCCCTTGATGCATAGCGGCAACTTATTATAAAAGAGGTTAGATGGACAAAAAAAAATCTAGTCTAACTCAATTAGTTTTTGTTTCGCCTACTAATTTGAAAGGATATCTGAATTGGATATCTCTTTTAAAATTTGATAGTCTTGAAGATAGACTTACAACATATGATATAAAAGTCATGAAAGTGTAAACAAATATTGCATATTATCGATAACGATGTGAAACCCGCTTTGGTCGACTATAATAAGGCTTTAAGGTGCTTGAATAGAATTTCAGGAGGGGAATATTTTGTATCCATCGCTTAAAGAGACCAATCTCGCTTCACCGCCTTCTAGCTCTTCTTACTCCCTCTTACTGTACCTTACTCCCTCTTACTGCTATATCTATAGGGAACTATATTGGTTTCGAAGACAATATGGTTTTGAGACAATTGAATGAGATCAAGTATATCGTTTAGCTCTCATTGTCATATAAGTTGTATTAAATTAACGAGAACAATAATTTAAAGAATAAAAAAACGACTGCCGTTACAAAAAGTGAATTTTTGGATTTGTAATTATTATCTGGATTTAATTAAAATCAAATCAAATAATTTATTGTCCTAAAATCTAATACATAGTTGTATAGACAGTTGTATTACATTTATATTTGGCCGTGATATGATTGAATTCTTCATTAATTATCAAATTCTTCTATTAATAATCAAAACATAAAAGGTTACTCGTAAGAATAAAGAAGGTATTATTATAGAATTAAATCGAATCTCACGATTTAGTTTACCAGATAAAAAACACAGTAAGATATGTAGATAGTAAGATATAGAGATGTAAGGTATAGAGAAGATATGTAGAAATTACTCAATAAGTAATGATTCTTTACATTGAATATAATGAATAATGTAATGAGAAAAAAATAAGGTTATAATGAATTTAATTAATTCTATAAAGTACCGATAAAAATAAGTTTTTTAGTATAAAATTAATAAATGTAATGTCAAAAAGTACAAAAAAAATGTGTCGATTGTCAAAAAGTAAAATAAAATATCTTAGTGATTATATTGCAAATAAAAATAGTCGAGATATAATTAATATGTGCCTACCTAATAATAGAAATAGTCAATACATTTTAGTCAAATTGGAATCGATTAAAAACCTATTACAGAAAGAGATATAGTCGAGATGCATACAGTTTTTAGAGATCGTTAATGGCTTTTGCTAGAGAATAAAGTTTTTCGTTGAAACAATATTAGTTGAAACAGAATTCAATTTACGGAAGTTCGCTACGTCCCCGATGTCGCGTGTTTTCCCTTGAGCATTCTGTGGTTCAGTATACGGACCTGGTCCAAGATACTTCGAGCGGGGCTACATGTGAGCCGGGCCAAATGTCCCCCGGCTTTCAGAGTGTAACGTCGCAGGGCTGCGTGCCCTGCGGCAGATATCTCAAAAGGATTGCGCGCTGCTTGTCGCGTCGACCCACTCAGTCGGTTGCCCTTGGTGCATTGAGAGTGTTGTCAACTACAACTGGCGAAGTCGCCACCCCAGGATGGCATAACGATATTTATCTTTATTTCCGCCTAGGGTGAAATCTAGAGACTTGGGGGCATGAAGACATTCCACCATCTATCTAGGCCAACTAGCCCGTAAGAGGCCAACCCAAGTTGACTCAGCGGGCAGCCTAGCGCCCGCACTAACAGTTCATATCCATCCTCCCGACTGGTCACAGGTCCTTATTCGCTTGCGGGCCCCCTACCTTATGTAGTTCAGCGGTAATTCTGTTTGAAATCATCGCGGACCATGACGACCTTTGCCCGTCTCTTAGAACGGGATCGAGTGGTCAGTTGGTCATTTCAAGTCAACATCCACTCCCGCTGCTTAATAAACAGTATGTCGTTTCCACACTACAGTTACTTGTCGGAGTACGCAGTCGATTGGTTGACGCCGCACTGTGCGCGAACCGCCCAGTAGCGCCCGAAAGTTATCCCTCAGAGGGAACTGATCCGCCAGCCGTAGCCTGGGACACAGAGTCCTTACTGGGGTAGACCCTCTTCGAAGGGGCTACTGCATTGGAACTGAACCGTGAGTTGTGTCGGCCCCAAGAACGAGGTGGGTCTCAGTGGCACAACTGCACGGGAATCTGCACGCAACCTTTAGTTTCTTAAACCAGTATACATGAGAGACCAACTAGAGCTGTCTACTACAATGGGCGAATTCATCATCTCAGGAAGTTTTGTCGAAAATGATCGTTCTGTCTCCCGTGAGATGAGCGCAGAAGACTTAAGACAAAACAGTCCACCGTCAAGCTCCGCCACATGCCCGTAAAAGGCCAATGCCTTAACCGCGAGATAGCCAGCTATGTTAACCAGCGGGCCGACAATCGCGCCCTTACCTTCAGTTGCAAACAGATCACTCCGGTTTCCCGACTGGTTACGAGTTCGAGGTCGCTTGCGCGGTCTTCTCCCTTTACATAGCGGTGAAACGATGTCTACCGAATCTATCGCGGACCACGGCATCCTTTGCCCGGCTGTTTACCGGAATCGGGTAGCCGATGGTCGTTTCAAGAGCAGTCGCTGTAAGGTGAAAAACTACCCCCGCTCTATAGGAGACAGTACTGTTTTTAGACTCCCCCGACTGTTAGTCAGGGGGCTAACGGGCCCATGATGAGGTGGCCACGATGACCCATGTGTTCAGGGTAGGTCACACTCACGGGTCAACACCCATCCGACGGCCTCCCCGCATGGGGTGCGAATCCTGGGTCAGACACTGGGTCAACCAGTCTCCCCTGGGAATCAAACCTCTGGCGCCCCTGGACGGTCTGCACTCCGTGCGGCGCAAGCCAATCGATTGTGCTCTCCGACTAACAGTCGGGGGAGTCTGGGAACTGTATTGTTTCCTACAGAGCGGGGGTGGTTGTCTACCTTACGGCGACTGCTCTTGAAATGACCATTGGCCATCCGATCCCGGTTCAGAGTCGGGCAAAGGACGCCTTGGTCCGCGATAGATTCGGTTCACTCCGTTTCACCGCTTTGTAAGGGAGAGGACCGCGCAAGCGACCTCGAACTCGGAACCAATCGAGAGACCGGAGAATTCTGGTCACAATTGGAAGTGAGGGCGCGAGTATCTCGAGCCCGCCGGGTTTATTCCTGGCTAACTCGCGGTACAGGTCACGCGATAAGAGCTGGCACGTTCACAGTACTCACACTAATGCAATGTCACTATACAGTGTGTGAGCGAGAGAGACGGAAATACTTTTTATGATCCGCATCAAGTGAAAGTCACGTCGCGCGTCACGACATTGCATTAGTGTGAGTACTGTGAACGTGCCAGCTCTCGCCGCGGGACCTGTAAGGCGTTGGACTCTCACGGGTTGTGACATAGCTGGACGTAGAATTGTACTGTCCAAAGTCTTCTACGTTCACTGCAGGGCGACAGAACGACTAATCGTTAAAACGTCCTGTGGTGACGGGCTCGCCCGTTGTAGTCGACACCGCAAGATGTTAGTCAGAATGCACAATCGATTAGCTGACGCCGCGCGCATGTTCGCAAACCGTCTAGGAGCGCACAAGATTGACTACTGGGGGAAACTAACCCTCAGGCCAGAGTCCTGCCCGGGCTCGCACTTCATGCGTGAAGGCCACCGGATGGATGTTGAACCATGAGTGTGCCAACTCCAACAGGCCCATTTGCTCCCAAAACCTGAGAGACCAGTCTATTCCACGATGGTTGAAAAACGCATTTATCAAGCACAACTACCTCATATGCGGCCATTACTTTTTTTCTGCTGACAGCCAACGCTGGACACGTGGAAACCAAGTGTACCGGCGACTGATCTTCTACCCCATAGCCCCTATATGTAGACTCTTCCACTATCCCAAAAACGTTTGTTCAGCCCGCCCTATTAGTAGTCCTACCGTTGTTTATGAAAAGTCTCAATCAGTGTCTAGTTAATACGATAAAGTTTGTGATCTTAGCTATCGACGAACAGTGTATCCCTTACTTTGTATTTGCATCCTTTACCAAGGCTTGTACAAATTTGTATTCCTAATAATGATAATAATGTCTATTTTTCGTTCTCAATTATGTGTTTCATTACATATTTATATATTTTATTTTCTTATTACTATCTATTTAATAATTAATTCATTTATTACCATATTAATATACATGTTTATGAATCTATTTACAGTTTTTTTTCTGCTCTATTTACTTTATATTTACTCTTTTAATACTTTGGACTCTTTAGTAACTTAGCAATTAATTTTCAGAATATTTTCTGTTTATACATACATAATATATTTTTTTAATCTATTTTGTCTTCCTTTAACCTCACTTCCCATCCGGATTCCCCCATTCTCAAGCGGAAACAATATAAAATTATAATGCGTTCATTTTGTATACTTTATATTCGGAATCACATTAATGGATTTTTGTCATTTAGAAATAGGTTTTTATTGCATTGTATGTAGTTCTGTTTGGTTCCAGAATAGAATGAAATAAAATAAAAAAATTAAAACCCCTAACAATTTCACCTTAAAAAATGCTTGTATATTTTAAACTTTTCTTTTATATAGAATAACGTACTATATGACCGTTTAGTAGGTGGAAACATAAAAGTGGTTTATGTTTGGTATATTTTGATTTAGTAAATATGTTTTTTGTACTGTCTGTTTCCCGAATAAAATAAAATTAAATAATAATAATAAACTTTATTATTTCCAAAAAAAATACAAAATTTATAGCTGTAGTGAAACATGTCACTAAATAAATCTTACGTAGATGGTTGTTTCCATACCAAAGCCAAAAAAAACAGTTTTTTAGGGTACATACCAAATTTTTAAAGAATTGGCTCAAGATGTAAACACATATTTTAAGTACGCTCACAACTACATTTGTTCAAAATGAGCTCTCCTTGATTGCTTCCCAGCTTCTATGAACCACACCTTGTTTTTAAGCTATTGCATAGCTTTTATCGCGGGCCTAGGCCAGCGCGGCGACCGAATGAAGAAATTTCTTAACGAAAATTAATGATTTTAAACTGACAATTACGTCTAAACGAGTACTGCTTACGATTCAAAAAAAATATATGTTAAACAAGAACATTTTCCTAATATTCTTAGCTTTGAATATTTTAGATTTTGTTTATATTACATAGTGTAATTAATTTTTGAAATTAGGTCTAACCGAACACAAAAACGACTACTACGCAAATACTATCTAGCGTAATATTATGAAACCTGCACCATTTTAAAGATAATTTAATTAAGGTAAGGCGGGGCAAGTGTAAATCCGAGGGAAGTGCAAACTCTTGTCCTTATACAATAATAATAAATTAATATAACAGCGCCATCTAGATGTACGTGTAGCCACTAAAGTCGTCTAGCGCGTTATCGATAAAACAGCGATCTGCTCGAGCCATCGGCCACTTGTATTGTGTACAAAATTGACAAGCAGCATTCACCCCGCGGACGAGATGACGCGTGTTTTTTTAAGCATCTGAGATTTTGTGAATTTTAATAGGTAAGTCAAACTGTTTTTGTTAAAATATATTAAAAAACATTGCACCTTTTACCGTGACGTATAAAATCCCACGTAATATATACCATTTTTGATATTTGGAAGAGTCTACACTTACCTCGTGTTTTTGTGTATATGAGGTAAGAGTGGATTCATCCTAAGAGGTAAGTGTAGACAGTGTTTACACTTCCCTCGGCGAATTATACTTACATCGTCACATTTTTTACATATTTTTTTCGATTGTTCTAGCATTACGAAAAGGTCATCATGGTGCGCAATTACATAAGGAAAACGAGTAGAGGAGAGGCATACACTAAAGAAATGTTGCAACAGGCTTTGAATGAAATTAGAAGAGGTGTGAAAACTCTATCTGAAGCCACCAGAGTATATAACATTTCGAAGTCCACTTTACATGCTCATCTCAAAGGAAGACGTGGCGTTAAAAGTTCGACGCAAGGAAAAAGTACAGTTATACCCCTAATTCACGAGACTAGGCTTGCACATGGACTAAGAGTAATGGAAAAATGGGGGTTTGGGCTATCGCGTACAGAAGTCCTTGAAGTGGTCCAAAATTTTGTGAAAGAAAACCAATTGAAAACTCCATTTAAAGATGATAAACCAGGGGAAACATGGTTTGTATATTTCAAAAAGCGACATCACTTGTCGATTAAAAAACCGCAGGCAGTGGAATATTCTCGGAAAAAAATGACAGATCCGTTCATCGTTTATGACTATTTCAAGCTATTAAAAACCACTATGGATACACTCCAGCTGCATGATAAACCAAGATTAATCTGGAACCTCGATGAAACAAGCATGTGTACAGATCCTTCTCGATCAAAGGTTGTTGGTGGTAAAGGAAAGGCCTGCTCTAGAGTAACTAGTGGGCCAGGACGTGAAAACGTGACCTTGTTATCAGCCGTTAGTGCAGCTGGAAATAAAGCACCACCCTTGATTATCTTCAAGGGAAAGTTTATATGGGACCAGTGGATGGCAGACCAAAATTCTGCTTATCCGGATATGGCATACGCAGCGACTAAAAATGGATATATGGAGGCTGACGTTTTTTACAATTTTTTAAAAAATACTCTCTTTCCTCATTTTGGTACGGAACGTCCGATTTTATTAATTTATGATGGACACAGCACACACGTGAGCCCTCGAGTTGTCGAATTTGCACAAGAACATTCGGTAACGATTTTAAAGTTGCCTCCGCATACTAGCCATTTGTTGCAGCCGCTCGATTTATCTGTATTCAAATCACTGAAGGCCAAATGGGACAACGAATTAATTAAGTGGCAACGACATCACCACGGCATCAGGATACCTAAAAAAAGCTTTTCAACTTTAGTCTCCAGTACATGGAAAGAGATGGAACCGTCAGTGATCCAAAACGGATTCAAGAAAGGTGGTATATTTCCTATCAATGCAAATATTTTGGACGAAGCCTGTTTTGATCCTGATGCTTTAAAACGTTGGAAAGTCTTTAATATCAGTCAAGATCCTGTTGTAACAATATGTGGATGCAATCAAAATTTGGACTTGATTGAAACGATCGCCCCGGCCAGCACTATGGATTCAATTGGACAAATCGCCACGACCAGCAGAAGCAATCAAAACATGAATTCAATTGGACCGATTACTACGGCCAACAAAATCAATCCAAACTTGGATTCTACTGGACGTGATGATCGAATTGCTTCGAGTATTGCCTCGACCAGTGGGATTAGTAATAATAACTTAGATTTGATTGAAACGATCGCCCCGGCCAGCACTATGGATTCAATTGGACAAATCGCCACGACCAGCAGAAGCAATCAAAACATGAATTCAATTGGACCGATTACTACGGCCAACAAAATCAATCCAAACTTGGATTCTACTGGACGTGATGATCGAATTGCTTCGAGTATTGCCTCGACCAGTGGGATTAGTAATAATAACTTAGATTTGATTGAAGCGATCGCCTCGACAAGCATAACTAGCAATAACCAGATATCATTTGAAGATTTGCTTCTAAGAACGGTTAAGCAACAAGCTGTTCCAGAAAAAAATAAAAAAAGAAGGATTGCACAGGGTGCTGAAGTGATAACAATGAAGGCACTAGTACCAAACCCGCAAATCCCACCATCAAAATCTGATTCTAGAAAAAAAACTAAAAAATCAAACCAGAAAAAAAAGAATGAGATCTTGATTCTTGATTCTTCTGAAAGCGATGACAATTATAGCCTTCAAGATTCGAGTGATAATGATGACTTCTTCAATAGCAGCGAAGAAGCCTCAGATGCCGCTGATGGAAATGCCAAAACTTATAATAAAGCAAAAACTATAAGAGAGGGAACATACATACTGGTAAAATTCGCAACAAAAAAACAATATAAATATTTCATTGGAAAAGTAATTGCACTAACAGAAAGTGGTTTGAAAACTATGTTTTTAAGAAAAACACAGGATGGATCCTTCACATGGCCTACTGTAGCTGATACTTCTACAATTTTCGATTATGACATTGAAATGATACTGCCTGATCCTATTGAAAACCGACGTGGAAAACTTATTTTTGATACTAGTTTGAATAATTATTCTATTTCATAATGTTCTGCGTTAATAAAAATATTATAACTTTGATAAAAAACTAAGTATTTTTTTTTAAACACAAAAGTTTCTGATTTGGCTTGACACTGTGCTTATTTTCACTTGCCTCTTATTTCTTTCCATGAGATCATCTAGTACATTAATAGTCGCTTCTACACTTACCTCGTTTATGGAAAGGTGCAAACCCGAGTGACCACACACAGTTTTTTATTTTTTTATTTTTTTACAGTAAAGTTACATCTATTTAACCATACCTTTTATAAAGCCAATTAGATGAACTACAAGTGAAATATAACATTTAATACCAATTTTTTAGTAGTTTTCCAGATATAAGACAACAAAAGTCAATTTGTCGGAAAATCGTGCGCACTTACCCCGCCTTACCTTATCTATCTTTTTATCTACGATTTTTTTTGATTAATCCGTTTTTTTTTTAAATGATTCGGAATAATTTCAACGTTTTCCGATAGAGCGCAGTTATCTGATATCAGAAAAATAAAATAAATAAAATAAATAAATAATTATAAATGCATAAGTTGTTAAAAATGCTATGCAATAGCTTTACCGCGGCAGTCCCCGAGTGCCACACGTAATTTTTTTTATCTACTGGAAGTGCTGAGACCTGCGAGCTAATCCAGCATAATTTTAATGCAGTTTAAGCATGTATCAAAGCTCATAACTTTCACGTCAATATTAACAAATTTTCAGGGATGACATACACGAATTCGCCTGATCAGCTGATGTATGATTAATCCATCGCTGGGTGTGTGCTTACCAAAGTTACTGAAGTCATGGACTTGGAAGTTTTTCGACTCCCAGTTAAACTTCAAGGGACACATTAGGCAACTATATATAACTTATTTCAAGCTTCTAGGGTTCACGGTACGGCAAACCAAACACTTCATTAATATTAGGGATATGCTCACGTTGTATTATACAACTCAACTGTTACAAGTCCCATGGAACCGAATGCAGTTATTTGGAATTCTCATGAATATACCAAACCGTCATTCTGGAAAGGGAACAGAATTGTTTTTAAAGATTTTGTACTTCAAGCAGTACTGACATTAACCATTTTTGTATCCGACTGCATGTGTGATAAATGCATAACTACATAGCTATACTTTTCCCTGTCTCAGTGAGGTTACTTCGAATAAGCTGGAGCGTCTGCGAAATATCGTCCTCGGGTATGTTTTTAACTAGCGAAAGTTCGACCACGTTGGCTGATTTCGTGAGCAACTTCACTTGTACTTTTTTTGTACTAGATATTTTATATTAAATCCTATATTACTTAACATATATTAAATATTAATTACTGCTTCTTTCTTTTCTCACATATAACTTTATTCATATTATTTAATCGAATTTTATATTATTGCCGATTATATAATGGAATTGCATTTTATTTATTATATTATCTTTTAATATTTTTTATTACTATTATTATTATTATTATTATTATTATTATTTTGAAGACCAAACTTTAGGGCAATTTAGTGTTATTAGCTTTTTACTAAAACTTATACATATTTAAGCAATCAAGCAATCAAACAAACTTGATTGTAATATTAGAGTCCTGTCCACCCTAGAAAGGGCTAGTCCCAGTTGGGTGACAGAATAAATAAGCAAAAGGTTAAGGTTTTGCCATTCGGTTCCTGTTATGTGTGTAAGCAAATTAATGTTTTATAGTAGTTAATTCTTAAATAAATAAATAAATAAATAATAAATTCATAACTTCTTCGGCAATAAAATAAACTATGACACGACGATCTGCAAAAACTATTTTTTTCACTTTTTTTATTATTTCTTCAGTGATTGCCGTCGTAGGGCGACCCATGTTCTATAAACTTCATATTACATTTTATATCTATTTTTATTCCCATGATCATGTTATATCGAAATTTTTAAATATAATTATAACTTTATTTTAATTAATTTATCTGTTTTATATTTCATATGTTTCATTTTGATAGTAGGAGTCTTCCTTAGTACGGGCTTAGGCATAGTTAGGCAGATTCTGCAATTAATACAATGTAAATGTATTTTCATTGATGAATAAAATTATTTGATTTGATTTAATTGGATCGTTATTTGAAGTTCCTCCATGCGTTGAGCTTAGGCATGGAGGAACTAACATGCAACCGTAGTATTTGGGGGGTAACATTAACCCCTAATGTATCTCGTACGTCTTGAAATACACGCTCCATAAAAATTTCATTACTGCTCGAAATTCCTTGGGAGCTAATGGACCTTGTTGGAGTTGGCCACAAACACCCATTTGTTCAGGGTCGGTCGCACTCATGGGTCAGCACCCTCCACGCATGAAGTACGAGTCCGGGCAGGACTCTGGCCTGAGGGTAGTTTCCCCCAGGAGTCAATCTTCTGGCGCTCCTGGACAGTTTGAGTACCGTGCGGCGTCAGCCAATCGATAGTGCAGTCTGACTAACATCTTGCGGTGTCGACTACAACGGGCGAACCCGTCACCACAGGACGTTTTAACGATTATTCGTTCTATTGCCCTGCAGTGAGCGTAGAAGATTTTGGACAATACAATCCAACGTCTAGCTACGTCACAACCCGCAAGAGACCAACGCCTTTACCGCGAGATAGCCAGTAATGTTACCTGGCGGGTCGACACTCGCGCCCTTGCTTCCAATTGTGACCAGATTTCTCCGGTCTCTCAATTGGTTCCGAGTTCGAGGTCGCTTGCGCGGTCCTCTCCCTTACGATGCGGTGAAACGGTGTACACCGAATCTATCGCGGACCAAGGCGTCCTTTGCCCGACTCTGAACCGGGATCGGATGGCCAATGGTCATTTCAAGAGCAGTCGCCGTAAGGTAGGCAACCACCCCCGCTCTATAGGAAACAATACAGTTCCCAGACTCCCCCGACTGTTAGTCGGGGAGTCGGAGAGCACAATCGATTGGCTTGCGCCGCTCGGTGCGCAGACCGTCCAGGAGCGCCAGAGGTTTGATTCCCAGGGAAGACTGGTTGACCCAGTGTCCTACCCAGGTTCGCACCCCATGCGTGGAGGCCATCGGATGGGTGTTGACCCGTGAGTGTGACCGACCCTGAACACATGGGTCATCGTGGCCACCTCATTTGTTCGTTAGCTCCCCCAAAGGGGGAGCTAACGGGCCCTGTTAGTCTGACTAACAGAAGGGGGAGTCTGGAAACAGCACTGTCTCCTATAGAGCGGGGGTAGTTGTTCACATTACGACGACTGCTCTTGAAACGATCATCGGCTACCCGATTTCGGGTGAACAGCCGGGCCGTGGTCCGCAAAAGATTCGGTGGACACCGTTTCACCTCTACGTAAGGGAGAGGACCGCGCAAGCGACCTCGAATTCGTAACCAGTCGAGAAACCGCAGTAATATGGTCGCAACTGGTAGTAAGAGCACGAGTGTCAGCCAGCTGGGTAACATACCTGGCTATCTCGCGGATAAGGCGTTGGCCTCTTACGGGCATGTGGCGGAGCTTGACGGTGGACTGTTTTGTCCTAAGTCTTCTGCGTTCACCTCACGGGAGATAGAACGATCATATTTCGTTAAAACTTCCTGAGGTGACGGGGTCGCCCGTTGTAGTCGACAGCTCTAGTTGCTCGAAATTCCTTTTTTTTTAATTTTCTTCATCCCGCCCAAAGAGTCCAAAGAGTTTATACTCTATTATCACCTTTTTTGAACTCCCCTCATACTAGGCAGTAATAACGGTTTATTTCAGGCACTCTTTAGACCATTTTTATACCAGACTGTATCATAGACTGTCGGCGTCAATTATTATAAAAGTATTTTATACTTTTTGTATCGTGCAGCGTTATTAGTTGATAATAAAATAATATTAATAAAGATATTGTAGATATATAAACAGGGCTAATTCAATGTACTGATAAGGAAAGAGTACTTACCGTTCGTCGCTCCCTATCAGCGAGGCTGTAAAGCAAAGTGACAGGTTTATTAGAAGAAAACACGGCCAAGCGGTGGGTCGTTCGGTTGAGGCTGAGAGGGGAGAGAAGCGAGCGATGCAGCGGTGAAAGCGCGTCGGCCGCCGCTCGCTACCTAACAAGCACTGAAAATACTCAAATGCTGAAACGCTCAAGCCGCCAAACACAACAAGGTACCCTACTGCGTGAAAGTTGGAGTTGCCAGCCGTAGATTTTATTTTTAGACTAGAAATACAGAATTCCAAATCCTTATTTCCATCATAACAACAAATGTATAGGAATGCCTGCCTAAAGTAAGCCTTAAGCAGACAAAAACGTCCTTTGGGTATTTGAGCTATAAGCTCTTTAACCAGCTACCACTCTCCACAAGAAAGGTGGAAACAAAGGCGTTTAAAAGATGTATTAAACAAAAGCTGCAATCCATACATGCTTTCTATAAGCTGGGTGATTTTTTTGAGCTTGCCAATTCTTTCAAATGGGAATAAAATTAATATTGAACTTTCAGGTACCTACCTACCTCATTTTAGTTTTTATTGATTAATAATAATATTAATATTATGAACTTAATATTTAATATGTAGATTACAATGTTTTACGTAACATACCTGACCATATACATACGTTGTTTTTTTTTTTTACAAATTTGTTTTGATACTTTTTATTGTGTGATTATATTTTGTATAGAGTGACTAAGATGACTAATAATATTCTTATTATAATTATTTATTTTATATATACGCATGTAGGTACATGGATTCAGCTCTATTTTATTAATTTTATTTGCCTGCCGTGTAAAGCCAACTTTAGTCAACGCTATTGTCAAATGAATATTTCTGCTTTAATAGTTTTATATCTACATATATTATTATATGTAGATATAAAATAGCAACTGACGAATTCTAATAAGTGATAATTAGCTTTAATTGATTATTTATGCTTTTATTGTATATTCTGAATGAATAAATTGAATACTGAATACTGAATACTCAATGAAGATTAAATTAATCTTATATTAGTTACTTAATTTATCGAAGAAGAATATGCAGTAAATTAATCCTAAATTATTCCGATAAAAAAAGACTATAATGGAAATGTAATATTATAAAAGACCACATGAACAAATTAAATAAATACCATGATATCACGAATGTTATCACCCGAAACGGCTTCACTGTTCATCTTCACGCGGTGAAGTTTGCGTTCGTAGCCTGCAAGCCAAATTTCTGTTTTATCTCTTTACAGATCTTTGTCTCTCCAGTAAAAAAAACAATTACTTCCTAGAAAAAAAGTTCCGCATTTTAAATGCTATGGCTTTGAAGGGGAGGGGGGAGGATTGAATGGGTGGCAAGACAGCTGTCCTAAACCTACCATAGCCGGTCGTTAGTCCAAAGTCCACCGCTCCCCTTCATAAGTATAATAATATTATTATGATTGGCCCGACTTCGGTCGGTGAATTGCACGGCAGCTTCGTTTGTACTTTTTTTAAAAATAGTAATAAAAAAATTGTAAGTACATTAAATTACTGTTGTCAATATTGTTTTCAAATTATTTCAAAACGTCGTTATGGGCATACATGTTGATTTTAAGCAGGTATACCAGAATGGTCTCTTGAAAATATTAAGGTTTTTAATCGCCAGGAAATTAATTAAAACAAAAAAAGTCATGGTCAAGGTCCACGGGTGCTAGAAAATTTACTCGGTAGATTATTTATTAAAACTTTTTAAAATATTAAATGCCTTTATCGTGATGTTATCTATGTGGGAGTTAAATAATAACTTACTATCTAAAAGAGCTCCTAGATCCCGTCTTTGTCTTGGTTATAAAGAAACTATACAGTATAAGTAAAAGCTGAAATATTGTTTTCCGCGTAAAACTAACAACAAATTGGGTTGTCGACTACAGCGGGCGAGCCCGTCACCTCAGAAGGTTTTAACGATTAGTCGTTCTATCTCCCTGGAGTGAGCGCAGAAGACTTGAGGACAAAACAGTCCACCGTCTAGCTACGCCACAAGCCCGTAAGAGGCCGACCGCGAGATAGCCAGGAATGTTACCCGGCGGGCCGACACTCACGCCCTTACTTCCAATTGTGACCAGATTACTCCGGTCTCTCGATTGGTTACGAGTTCGTGGTCGCTTGCGCGGTCCTCTCCCTTACGAAGCGGTGAAACGGTGTTTACCGAATCTATCGCGGACCACAGCGTCCTTTGCCCGGCTGTTCACCCAGGATCGGATGGCCGATGGTCATTTCAAGAGCAGTCGCCGTAAGGTCCGCAACCACCCCCGCTCTATATAGGAAACAGTACTGCTTCCAGACTCCCCCGACTATTAGTCAGAGTGCACAGTCCGTCCAGGAGCGCCAGAAGGTTGATTCCTAAGGGAAACTGACCTAGGCCAGAGTCCTACCCAGGCTCGCACTTCATGCGTGGAGGCCGTCGGATAGGTGTTGACACGTGAGTGTGACCAACCCTGAACATAATGGGTATTAGTGGCCAACTCAGCAAAGGCCCATTAACCCCCCTTGAACCAAACTAACAACAGCACGTTTCGTAGCATTCAGGATTAAGTATATTAAAATCAAATTTAATAATATTCTTTTGCAAGTTGGCAACAATGCTGAAGGGCGCCTTAACAAGGGCGTCGGACGCGTCCTCCGTCATACACCTGTGGCATCTATAGCTTGTTGCTTTCAGACTGAATTCCATATAATCTCGGTTGAATTATAATTGATCACCCCGGGCCCCGATTCGAATCAGTCATTTTTTCGCGCTGCCATAATTATTTTTCAACAGCCCTGCTTTTAAGTTACGTACGCAGGAAAAATAGATACGTACCGAGATAAAAGTCACAAAATGTTATCTGTAAGAATGAGTTACCTTTTGAGGGGGGGGGGGGGGATGTATTTCCGCTTATTTACTATAATTATTAATTTATTTTTTTATTTATTCTTTGGGAAACATACAGCGATTTGTTAATCATTACAAATTTCCTTGGCACAATGTTTCACTGACTGATTAATTATTTGTCTAATACAGTATTTTTTATACGATAAGATATGAATTTAATTGAATTTAAGGATATTAATATCGAACTACATTATATTTTAGTTGCAAATTCGATACTTGCAGGAAATAATAATAGGGGATTGGATAGGATAGGAGAGGGTTGGTATATAGGTATTTATATTATACTAGCTGACCCGTGCCCACTTCGTTGGGCGGTAAAACTTTTTACTTGTGATGAAATTATAGGTGTGGTTTGGTTAGTACTGAGTGCTATGATTTATTTTCTGACTGCCAAAAGAACGGTTATATTTTTACTGCATATGTATGTATGTATTTGCATCCCAATTTAACTATATTACCATTATTTGTGAGTGTCTTCTTGTGAGTGTATTATTTGTGAGTGTCTTATCTCTTTAACCATTTATAAGTAAAAGTGAAATTATATGCAGTAAAAGGAAAAGTCTTTTGTTTTAAACACTTGAGACGATAAATTTACCTATTTTGATAATAATCCATAATTGTTGATAATATGACCAATAAACATGACCTAACGATTTAAATTATTTTTTCAATATATAATACTACTTTTTGGTACTTAAATATAAAAGTTAGACATATGCTGTCGCTGACTTTTTTGTAGGCATTATCAAGCTCTAAAACTTTTCTCTAGAACTTAATCATATATCTCTCGTCGTTAAGGCAGCGTTCGTTAGAAACGTTTTCGTTCGACCGTTTTTTCCGACTTACTTTGGAAATAAAACAACCACGAAGAAGCCTTTTCATTTTTCGGATTAATATATAGCCTATGAAACTCACAAATAACATGGATTTCTATAGGTAAAAGAATTTTTAAAATCGGTTCAGTAGATCCAGAGATTACTTCCTACAACCTCACAAACTTTACCTCTTTATAATATTAGTATAGAAGTATAGATGAAATCAAAGACTATCGCGGTTGTTTGACGTTATAAAAAGGTTTTAAAACGAATTTACCCGTGAATGTAGTAGCGCCCGACGTTCCGGCGATGTTGCAACCGCGGTTGTTTAGAGTTTCAACATCGTCGGAACGTCGGGTGCTACGAAATTCTCGCGGTAAATTCGTTTTTAAACCTTTTTATATTTATATTATAGTTTATTGTTTTAATTCATTTTCGCTTTGTTTGTTTTCAAAGCATATTTATGTGTATATTATACCTATTTCCTAGTGGCCAAGTGAGCTAGGAAGCGGCGCGAAGGAAAGGCGCGCTGAATTTAGGTTGGCCCATGTAAAATATGTCGATATCTTAAAATCGACCGTTGTACGTGTTCATCGAGCGGAACAATAGTTTTGACAGATAATAGACCTAGTTTTAGGCGTAGCTGGTGCTGACTCCGCCATATTTAGGAAAATATTACATGATGTTCGAAAAATACAATTTCTAAACCACGGGAAATACTAAAAGTTTAGTACAAAAATACTACTGGGGGAGGGACTAACGCGCAGGGGGAGGGGGTTAAGGTTGGGGGGCGAGAGGGGCTGTCTATCGAGAGGGGCTGTTTTCAATATCTGCATATGTACAATTTAAGAGGTAGGCACTCAAACTATTTTTAAATTTATATGATATTTTAATGTCTTTAATGTTAGGTGGTAGGCAATTATAAAATTTGGGGGCAAGATAAGAGAAACTGGATTGGCCAAAAGCGGATCTCCTGAGTGGTATTGCAAAATTTGTTTGTGTCGATCTTCTTGTTACACGAGATTGCTGGCTTTTTTTCTCACTCTCACTCTGGAATTTAGTGAGAGTTACCAGCACAAACATTTTTCTCAAACACTCTATACTCTCGGAAAAGGTCATCGGAAGAATATGTTTGGGGTTTTTTATTGATCACCCTCAGTATAGCCTTTTGCGCTTTGTAAAGGGTGGCCAGAAGGGTTTTTGCCGCACAGCCCCAAGTTACGATGCCATATCGAATAACCGACTCGCAGACAGCAAAGTAGACACTTCTTAGCGTATTGAAATCTAAGATGTTCCGCAAACTCCTAAAGTAATACACAAGTTTTCTCAGTCTTGCCGCAACCTTCGTTAAATGATCCTCCCAGCGCAGTCTGTTGTCTAACATCACGCCCAAGTACTTAATGGAGGACACCCTGTCGACATTCATACACTGGCAATCTTGTGTTCTGATGCACGAGTGAAGCTTAATAGTTGAAGTTGGTTGGTCAGTGTTTGTCTTGCTAAAGGTCATAAAATTCGTTTTACTTATATTTAAGGTCAATAAGTTTCTATCCAACCATCTTTTCGCGTTTCTCAGTACTAATTCAGTATCGGTAAACAGATCGGCCCAATTCGAAGACTTAACCAATAAAACGGTGTCGTCGGCAAAACTGATGACCTTTCCTATTGCCGGGAGTTTGCAGAAATCATTCAGATACACCAAAAAGAGAATTGGACCCAACACGCTGCCCTGTGGGACACCATACGTTATATGCTGTGTAGAACTATATTCTTCGCGGAGTCTAGTCATCTGCAGTCTTTCTGATAGATACGATTTAAACCACTCTAGCGCATTTTCTCCGAGTCCGATCCGTTTCAGTTTAGTCATCAGCAAGGGGTGCGAGACAGTGTCGAAAGCCTTCGCAAGGTCGAGGAAGACTGCCGCACATTTCTCTCCTTTACCTAAAGATTCTTTGACATGTTCAGTGAGTTCAATTAACGCATCTCCTGTACCGAGCCCCTTCCGAAAGCCAAACTGGTTATGTGCCAAAATATTGTATTTGTCTAAAAAACTGTTAAGACGCCGTTTGACCACATGTTCTAGAATTTTACTCACCGTACTCAAGAGTGATATGGGTCTATAATTCTCTGCGGCTACATAATCACCACCTTTAAAGATAGGTGTTATGATACTTGTTTTCAAACATTTAGGAAATACTCCCATTTTTAGGCTCAGGTTAATTATATGGACTAAGGGAGAAACTATGTATGATTTTATTTGTTTTAATACAAAAGAGGAAATACCATCCTGGCCTGCCGATTTACTACATTTCAATTGGTTTATTATTTGAAGTATTTCTGATTCATTAGTTTGTTGCAGACATGGCATAATGATAAAAGCATCCGCTTATGGGCTATTTGCCAAGTTTACTAGTTGACTCGCTCATTTTTAGGTTCTGCAGGTGAGTATGAGCTAGATTACTACCAACGCTTGCAAAGAAATTATTTAAGTGTTCCCTTATTTCATTTGAATCTGTAGTGGTGTTTACAATATTCCCGTTTATTTTCATTTTGTTTATATCTACCGGCTGTTTTTCTGTGCTTGTTATTTCTCTAATGGTTTGCCATACTTTCATGGTATCATTTTGGAAACTGCGTAATTTATTTTTATAGTATAACTCTTTCTCGGTTTTAATTAGTTTATTGCAAAGGTTCCTGTATTTTTTGTAATAGATATATAGTTCGTAGTTATCCGGATCTCTAACCAGCTGTTTGTGAATCTTGTCCCGTTTGTGTATACTATTTACAAGACCTCTGGTAATCCAAGGTTTTATTTTTCTACTCCTGTGCCTAATAGTGCCTGTATTAGTAACTGTGGACTGATCAATATGCCTTTTTAATATAGATATGAATTTTTCGAAAGCAATATCTACGTTTGACTCTATAAAAGTATCTTTCCAGAGTTCAGAGTCTAGTAGGTCAGTGAGTCTATCAAATTCTAGTGTTGTCCTTGTAAATGTTTTGTGATGATTATTTCTTTTATTTTCGCTTGGAATTATCAGCATAATTAAAAAATGGTCAGTGAATTTACTTTGATAAACAAACAACATACATTTCTTTTTAGATTTTATCATCGCATGGTCAATGCAGGAACACGATCCATTTTCCACTCGAGTTGGTTTATTTATTCCAACTTGAAGTCCAAGCTCAGCCATTAAGTTTAGATATTCGTCTGCTTGCGGATGCATTCGGTTTATTATATTAATATTTACATCTCTAACAAGGGCAACATCTGAAAACGAAATACTCATCGACTTTATTTTTGAGCTAATCGATGCGAGGAACGAGCTTATATTTTTGTATGATGGAGATCTATAAACTGCAAGGAAACATAATTTATCGTCTATTAAAATTTGCAAGCAATTTGATTCAGTGACGACTAGTTCCGATATGGTCATATTAAGGTTTGATTTGTAATAAAGAATGACACCATCGTTCTGGCGCATTGATAATTCAGTTACTTTTACTACATAACCATCAAGGTAAATAAGCTGGCTTATATTTTTGTTCCAGCATTCAGTTAAAATAATAAGGTCAAAATTTATTTTCAAATCTTCAAGCAGTACTAATAAGGCATCGATGTTTTTTGAATAGCTCCTAATGTTAACACAGAAAACCTTCAAAGATGGTAGGTTGGCGATTGATTTAATATCTTCGCTACTGCTTATGTCAATGGTATCTATGTGAGTATAGTCGTCAATTTCACCATTCAAATCTTTAATCACGATGGAAGAATTTACGCATAGTAACTGCAGTTGATTTGTGGACCCTCCCCATGCCAGAAAATATATTTTGTGGGCTTGATATCCAATATTGGCAACAGCCTTGGAGTAAATATACATAAAAATCTAAGTGGTGTACTGCATATTTATAGAATAGCGTTAAAATAATAAAAACATTTATTATATTTCGCGAAGAATGTAAAATATAATAATTAACAATATATGTATGATTTCTTACTGAAAAAAAGTTTTTTTTATCGTAATTAATATAAATATCGAACATAATATAAATAAAATAAATAAATACTGGAAGCACATAATATAATATAAAGTCATATAATCTAAACAGAAGCACATATAGTAATTATAGGAAGACAGACTAGAAGCGGAAGTGAGTTTTAGCAAAAGTTTTAGTCTAATTTTTAAATATGTTTGGTCAGAACAGGCGGCTAACCGTCAAACAAATTTTAATTCCTGAAGTTGTTGTTCATTATTTATGGCGAATATCTTGCTTTCTTTGCTCTGCCGAAGATATAACCTGCCGTTCTTCATCCAGACGAATTTCCAATCATTTTTCGAGTAATTGCGTGCCAAGTAAAATAGATGTCGTTGTCTGTACGTGTAATTTTCAGAAATGAATATCGGCTTTTTGTCTCCGTTGAAGTTGAGATCCTGTGTATGTAACTTATTAGCATTTGACCTGCTTTGATTATAAGATTTTACGGCGTCCAAGAATTCATTTCTTGTTTTAATATTTCTTAACCGGGCGACGACTGTGCGTGGTTGGGAGTATTTTTGGTCGACTGGCGCAACTCGATAAATATTACTGAAGTCTGTTACATTTAACGAGAGAGAGATGACTTTGCCTATATTCATCAGGATTTTTGCTAGATTTTCTTCTTTGTTCTCTGGAATTCCTCTTATCTCAACATTTAGTTCTTTATTTTTGTACTCCATTTCATCGAGTTTCCGTTCCATTCCACTTAGTCTCACTTGTAGTTCCGCGTTTCTCTTTTCCATATGAGATATAACTTTAGTATTGCTGTCCACTTGAGAATGATAACGCGAAGCCTCGTTACAATGTTCTTTAATAATAAACTCAGGAAATACACATCTCCAGACCCCTTGATTATTCGCCGGATTGCGTAAGCGTGACTGACACAGCCTAGTACGCAAATCGCCCAGTTGCGCCCGAAGTATTTCCCCGAATCTGCGGTATTCTGATCCCAATCGCCTCCGACTGCAGGATTATAGCTGTGGCAGAAGCTCACAGTAGCCGTAACTGATTAAGTTGACCAGATAGGAGTTGAACCGTGAGTTGGGCAAGCCAGATTGAAATAGAGCTGGCACAACATCATCCAAGAAGCACGGAATTATCAAGAACCAAAACATAGGTACTTTACGTGATATTACAAATTTCTGATTCTATTAGGTATACTTCGACTGGGCGAAAAGAACAGGGTAATTCTAAGATGGGTTCCCGGCCATGCAGGAATCGAGGGAAATGAAAAAGCCGACGAACTTGCTAAGACCGGAGTAAAGGGAACGTTATACGGTCCTGAACCTTGCTATGGCGTACCAAAACGCCTTGCAAACCTAATTCTCAAACAAATATGTTTAGAACAATCCGTCAACCACTGGAACAACACGCCAGGGTTGAATCAATCCAAAGCGCTAATTAAGGCCTACGACGCTAAGACGGCCCGTGAGGCCTTATCGCTAAATAGGAACAATGTATGCATACTGGTGAGGGCTCTCACGGGGCATTGTGGCCTCAACAAACATATGTACAACCTCAAGCTCCGAGACACAAAAATGTGCAGGTTCTGCCAAGGGGCAGAGGAAACTCCTCTGCACCTCATGTGCGAGTGTGGCCCGCTAATGCGTAAAAGATACATCCACTTGGGTGGTCATTGCCTCCAACCTGAGGAGGTAAAACAATCTGGCGCCAAAAGCCTGTTGCGGTTCTTAAATGACACAAGGCTTAGCGCAGAGCTATAGTAGGTGGCGAACACAATAGATCAGCAATGGTCGCAGTGTTACAAGGCTCATAAAGACCTTAGAAAAGCCCCACACAAGAAAAAAAAATACTTCGACTGAAAAACATCTTATTCTTGAACATGGTTATTTTTTATAACCTAGCTTATTTTAGATTCTGACAGTATTCTTTATATAAAAAAATATATTCCCATCCACTATTACAATTTTGTGTCGTTAAACCTACTGAGTGTCAATAAACCTAGAAAAAGA
Organism: Micropterix aruncella; assembly: GCA_944548615.1. Classification (NCBI taxonomy): domain Eukaryota; kingdom Metazoa; phylum Arthropoda; class Insecta; order Lepidoptera; family Micropterigidae; genus Micropterix; species Micropterix aruncella. The sequence goes on from OX155963.1 coordinate 1,274,535, forward strand.
AATATATTATAAGCCAAATTTCACGTGCACTCAAGTAATTACATCTCTCAAATAAATATAGAATTCTCTTGAAAGTTCTCCCAGGCGTTTCAGATTTAATTACTTAAATTCCTCGAGATCTAAATAATTAATCACCCAATGTCAGTTACTTCTCCAATTTCAATGGGCGCTTTGTTACGGTGCTAAATTACTTACTTTCTACATTTAGACAGCTGTTAGAATACATTATAAAACTGTGTCGGTTCTACTGTATCAAAATAGGACAGATTAGCTGTTTTTAAACTCGTTAATCTTGAAGATAGGCGTACGACCTACGATATGATGTTTCTCTACAATGTAATAAATAATATTTTTGACAGTGCGTATCTGGTCTAAAAGATATCCATTCTGGCTCCTACTCGCATTACTCGAAACCCGCACCTGTTTTATATAAAGAGATAAAACTCCAATTATACTAAGCATTCCCTAATAAACAGAGCTATGACAACGTATAACGATAGGTTCGGGTATAATGATATTTTTCATCAGTTACAAGTCACTTGTAAGGAAACCATAAAAAAATCTTATCAGTACTTTGTCCCCCTTATTTAATCTAATGACTATTAATCGCTTAAACAGTATACATTAATAGTTTTTTAATAGTATTATAGCATTAATAGTTTATAATCTCAACGCAAAATTTCAGTTTCATTTGTTTTTCGTTCTTTCTCTTTTCTTTAACAATAACTCACTGCTAAAGAAATGTATGTATCATATAAGGTATAATAACGGAGATATTGTACACATAAAATTATCGGTAAATAATATTAACATATAATTAGTCATAGTTTTATTTTTAACTTTTTGTATTTTTTATTTATAAATGCTGTTTGTTAATAAAATAAAATGAAAAAAAATAAAAAAAATAGGTATTCAACATTGCAATTTAAATCTAAACTCATACAAAGGTGGTGACAGGGACGATTGTGGTTGTTATCGTCCTATTAGTCTTCTAAATTGCCTATCTAAAATCTTTGAAAACTTAGTCAAGCAACGTCTGTTAGCATTCCTTGAGGACAACGACGTCCTTACGCCTATGCAGTTTTGATTCCGATCAGCTAGAGGCACCCAAGACGCGATTACAGCCGTCACTGGAGAAATAATTAAGGCATTATACGATGAAGAAAAATATGTTACAGTATTCTTAGATCTGGCTAAAGTATTTGATACTGTCTCCCATCGTCTTTTGCTTACAAAACTTCATTTAATAGGCATTCACGGTACGTCTTTGCGATGGTTTGAGGATTACCTCTGTGGTAGATATCAAGTCACTCAACTGAGGGTTACGTCTAGTTCGAGATCAGGTATCAAATTTGGAGTACCTCAAGGTCGTTTGGTAGGTCCTATTTCATTCCTTATTTACATAAATGGACTATCATCAATTCCTCTGTGTAAGTGTAAAGCCATCTTGTTTGCAGATGACACTGCCCTAATTTTCAGAGACAGATCTTGGCAGGGAGTATTTGAAAACTCTCAAATGGGTCTCAAACGGGTAGAAGAATGGCTTGACTATAACCTTTTATCTCTAAATGTAGAGAAAACCAAATATATGATGTTTTCAAAACCAGCAAGGGAATGCAACAAACAGCTAGACTATTCCTCATAGTACACACATGTAAGGACAGTCCATCAACTATCTGTGCTTGTTCTAATCTAGACAAGGTGAGCACGATTAAATACCTAGGCTTGACTTTGTACAATAGATTGACCTGGACGTACCATATCTACAACACAGCTTACCATATCTACATACGCTATGTCTTTGGTCTTAAACAGGCCAGAAAAGTTAGGCAAACACATACATTTATTGAAAACCTTTTTTTTTTAAATGAAGTACAACCGAGTGCTTAAATTAAAAATAAAATATCCTGAATTTTAACATTTTCTATCATCGTTAGTCGCGAGTATGTGTTTGCCTAATTTTTCTGCTCTGTTTTTGAGTGTGACGTATTTTTTGTCACACCCATGCCACAAAAAGAAATTAAAAGTAAAAATGACATTCTACCTTTTTATGACAGTGAATTTAACCAAAGAAAACCACGGCTGCGGCAAGTGGTTACTATTTTTGTTATTTTTATTGTCTTTTACTACTTTCAAATTATTCCAGTGATGTTTAATATAGGTACACCAAACCAAAAAACAAAAAACATAGTAAGTATTTTTATTTCTTCTTTTTTATAGCAAAACTTACTTCCCACACTATTTTTGACCATTTCATAAATACCCAGCTACGTACATATATTGTGAAATATAGCATATATTGTCAAATATATACCTGGATTATACCTGGCGAATATTTCGGTTAATTAAATACATATATTTTCCATACAAAACTTTTGTTCCTATATTTGCTTTATATTATAGACCTTTTATGTAAGAAAGTAATATTATGCCAAGAAAATCAATTTCCGTTGCTTTATACATCATCGATTATATGCCTATCTATCATCAAATATTTCCCTCGATATTACCCTGTTCCCCTACTTATTTTTTTAATAATGCCATCTCTCGCTACGAGATCCTTATATGAATATTTGGAATGCCGGTGTCTGTCAAGGGAAATACATAATAAATAGAGCATGCACGGCGACGGTGTGTTTCTCTCGACGAAAGCGAACAAGTGAACGGCGAAATTGAGACAAATGGACTGTAGGCCTCCTCCAATTCAATTTACCTTCGTTTTTTACGCCTGGAAAAATCTACCTACGCCTTAGGTTACACGCCTCTTGTACTGAAATCGAAAAGTTGGTGTCTCATAAATCCAATTAAATGTCACGATCAATGCCACAATCACAAAATTGACACTTCCATGGGAACAACGCCAATACTCCTGTTTAACATCGTTGTCAATGATGTATCTTCGTGCTTCAAATTCTGCGAAGTAATCCTATACGCTGACGACATGAATATACTCTGTCCGATTAACTCACAAGAAAGTGCACAACGTTTGCAAGAAGATCTCAATCGTTTTGACCGTTTCTGTTTGTTGAACAAATTGGACTTAAATGTATCCAAATGTTATTTATGTTCCTTCACTCGTAAGCCACAACCTCTTCTTTTTTCTTATACATTTAAGAATATCAATATTACTAGAGTAAACTCAATCCGTGATTTAGGTATAATCTTTGACACTAAATTACTCTTTGATGAGCACATCAATAGTGTCATCAGCAAAGCATCAAGAACATTAGGTTTTGTTCTGCGTTTATCATCTGAGTTTAAATCTATTAAAACCATTAAAATTCTTTATTGTGCATATGTACGTAGTCACTTGGAATATGCATCACAAATCTGGAACCCCAGCTATAACACTTACATTACCCGCATTGAGCGAATTCAGAGACGTTTTGTACGACACCTACAATTTAAAGTAAAAAAAATCTTTCCAGACTATACTAAACGTTGTCATAAATTTCACCTCTTACCTTAAGCCACAAGACGCCATATTGCAGATGTCGCCTACCTATTGAAGATCGCAAATGGCTCAGTTGACTGCCCGGATTTATTGGAGAAGGTTGGGTTGAGGGTCTCTGCTGATCCGATCAGAAGACCATGCACCCTGTTTATCCCCAGAGCTAACACCAATTACAGGCTAAACAGTTATCTATTGAGAGCAAGCCAAAGTTTCAATGATGTAGCTACCCAATATGACATTGAGTTATTTAATATGTCAGTCCAGCAGCTCAAGAAGTTACTGGCTGACGCCTTCTTTGGCTAATCCTTTGTTCTATTTTGTTTAGTTTTTTCTTAGTCTACTTGTTTTTCTTTTTTTTCTCCCCCTTTTATATATCTATTCATACATTTTTACTTGTGGAACCTTGTAATTGGCCTTATATACATATTAATTTGTAATAACCGTATACCTAGCTGTAAGATTCCTAAAATTAATAAAATACTTTCTTCGTAGGCAGTCCATACTTTCTATAGAACATCAACCTTAGGGTCCCCTTTAAATATACGAAGTCACTGCTCGTATTTCTAGTGCTTCGTATTAACAGGAATTATACTAAAAACCGTGAACTATGCTTTACACGGATGACGTCATTCTGGCTGCCGACACCGCAATACCCCTGCAGAAACTATTAACCGGTCGGATGCAAACAGTGCCTATAGGCTTTTTGCGTCGTTTGACAGATCCGTGCGTAACCGTTTCAGCCGGCCCCCATATATATATTATCTTAATATATATAAATTACGTGTCACGTTGTTTGTCCGCGATGGACTCCTAAACTACTTAACCGATTTGAATCAAATTTGCACACAATGTGCAGTTTGATCCAACTTGAAAGATAGGATAGCTTACGTCTTAATTTATAGTCGCGATATTATTTTATTGCAATGTCTATTATTTGACATTCGCAATTATCTGTTAGTTCCAAACGATTTTAACAGATGGCGTTATCTATTGAGTAATCCATAGATGGCGCTGCTATGTTAAACCTACAAACGTCATAGTCGGCCAAGCGTTATTCTAAATTCAAAATATTGTGAAGGTAATACAGTGAAATTATTTGTGCTTCATTGTTCAAAACTCTTTAATTAAAATATATACATGTAAGTATTATCACATAGTTATAAAAGTGGAATAACTGCAGTATCAGGAACCTCTCTCCAATTTTTTTCATTTTAATGCTAAATCTGGAAGAAAATTGTGTCGGTCGCTATAAATAAGCGAGATATAGGCATTCAAAGTTTAAATTTTAAAAACAGGCCAAAATAATATAATATAAAAATGGATGTTGGTATATCTGTATGCCCGTCTGTCCGAGTTTAATAGACTCAGAAACCGTTTGACCGATCACCATGAAAGTTGGCATATATATGTATTTTTTCATGGTTAAGGTTTTTATATATATCCGCTTTGTTGCAACTTTCAACTAGACGGCGCTGCAGCACACCAACTTCTATACTGCTCAACCGATCGCCATGAAAATTGGTATACATTGGTATTTGAGAACAGATATAACACGGGCAACGCCGGGTAATACCACTCGTATAAATATATAATATACATGGCTAACAATATTAATTACTGGGTAACAAGAGGTACGCTCTGACGTACTACGCTCCGACGTACTGCTCTGTCTCGTTCACATGAACTAATTTCCGATTTTAGTTCAAGAGAAACGCAATCGGGCCCATTGTCGATTAAACCCCTCCAATGTGCAACGTCCCGCTCGGGACGATCGCCTACCTACGACAAAATGTCTAATGGGCAGTTAAAAAAAATCATATTCAATGCGATCATTTTACAGTTCTTCTTTTTATGATCCGTATAGTGGTTTATAACTTATGGACGTTTTTCTCAAGGCCGTCGATTCACGCCGATTTTACGCTCGACGGTTTCACGTTCGAAACGGTACGGGCGAGTTTTTACTTCAAGAATTAAAGGGTAAAAGCGTCTGAGAGCGACCGTGGCAGTCGCACTCCTACATCCTCGAATTTATAGTCTAGTATCGGTTGAGTACTTAAGTAATGCTCAGCCAATTATTTCCCGAGTACCGTGCGATACTTAAGTATTGAATGTGTTTGATATACGAGAAATCCAGCCAACTCCGCTAATTATGCCTTAAGTATTCTGGAATTTATTCGCATCGAGCGACAATACTGTCACATGTACCTATTGGCTATTAACACTAGAATGGCGGATGATGACTACTCCCTTAGAACGATGGATGTACTAAATTTGGGAAAAGTATGTTTATCCATTTCCGCACATTTCTAACAATTTTTCTTTGGATTTTTTCCACTTGTTAAGTTTTAGGACGAATGCGATGTTTAGCCAATGATTATAAAAACATTTGTGTACTTATAAGTCGCTCATTTTAAAATCTGCCGCCATCACTTTTTTGGCATTTTTATCATCAAATGTGGTTTAAAAATATTTGGAAGGAAAAAAGAAGCAAGATTATAAATTTGGTGTGCTTTGTTATCTTAGACATATTCTTATTAATCTGGTACGCTACAGAAGATTACATTACTTTAGTCAAAATTACACATTATAGCGCAGGATAAAGCAAATATATATATATATATATATATACAGTATAGAAAAGGAAGGCACTTGAATTTCCGACGATTCCATCGTAATCTCTCGTGCGTTGTAAGGTCGAGTAATCTTTTGCTAGTTCTTCGGCTAGGGTAAGGAGGTATGTAGTCCCTTCGTGAAATCTTCCTCTGGCTGAAGGGAATGTAACCGTAAACTGCCCAATTACTTAAATAACATAGTATATTAGTATATCTATATATTAATAATGAAATATTATTATTGGAAAATGAGATTTCAGCTCAGCGCCATTCGTCCCCAATTTGGGAAATCCGTCGTTCTAGGGTAACGAAAATATATATATGTCATACTGTTTCAGCCACAAATATTTGCTTTCGCCTCAAAGTTACTTTCGACAAATGTTTAAAAGTCATTAATTTAGGGCACGTTTCGATAAAATTTATTAGACGAAATTACAATACGAAACTTCAAATGACCATCTTTCTAGCGTTAAATGTATTATATTAAAATATTTTTCAAAAACCGTAAAAATAATTTACTAAACCTAATTTCTTATGAAGAGTAATGTTCGGCATCGCATATTTAAATTTATTGATTTTTAACCGACTTTAGGAGGTTATCAATTCGATTGTATTTTTTTAATGTTTGTTACCTCAGAACTCCGTTATTTATGAACCGATTTGGACAATTCCTTTTTTTATTTGAATGGATATACTTGGATGGTCCCATTTGAAAGGATGTACTGGATGGTCCCATTTTTAACAAAATCTTGTTCTGATGATGGGATCCATAAGGAATTGAGGGAACTCTTTAAATATTATCATATGAATTCGAAAATTTACATGTTGGTTCAATCCCGATGCAATGCATTTTATAAGGTAAGTATGACCTGATTTTACACCTAGGGTTGGCTCTCGACGAGGAGACTCCTCAACGGTCGATAGCACTGACACGAAATTTAGTATACGCATTCAGTTATGATAGCCCGTTCGACACCCAGGGTTGGCTTACAACGAGGGAACTCCTCAACGGTCAACAACACATACACGATGTATGTGATGTTGACAACGGTCAACAGCACATACATCGTTTCAAGGACAATGCATTTTTATGGTGAGCATGCCTTGATTCTACACCCAAGATTGGCTCCCGATGAGAATACTCTTCCACGGTCAACAGCACAGACACACAATTTTGTTTACGCATTCAATTATGATAGCCCGTTCTAAATTTTGCCATGACATGGCTGCTGCACTCAGTTTTGGCTCCCAACGAGAGGACTCCTCAACGATCAACAGCAAAGAAACGAAATTTTGTATACTCATTCAATTAGGATAGCCCGTTCTAGGTTTCATAATGATATGGCTGCTGTGTTTTTAGTTGTTTTTTTTTTGTTATAATGTTGTAATCAAATGTAGGTTTTGTTAATATATCAGGAATTTTCGTAATGTTCACCTCATCAGTGTCCAAAAAAGCCGTGTGTGTCGTTGCGTGGCCGCCACGTCGCGTCGGTTGTTTTATAATTGTCCCATGAAGCAATTCCATTTCAGTCTTTAAATGACCTACATCGTCAAGAAACCGGTACCTGCAAGTAACTATGTAATGAAATCTACGGTAAATAATTTAACCATCTTCCAAGGATCGTAGCGTCATGAAAATTGGCAGCTGTATGTAGTTCTGATGACAATACAATAATATGGTACTGTCGAACTGATCTGATGATGGAGTCGGAAGATATGAACTGGAACTTCATGATGGAGCATCGTATCATAGCTGTGTTTGGACTGTGTTTGGACTTGTTAGAAGAATGAACTTTGACCACGATTAGGTTTCAAGGTCTGATGATGAAGCCGGAAGATAGGCACTGGCATTCCATGATGGAATATCGTATCATAGCCGTGCTTGGACTTGTTAGAAAGGTATTATAATGAACTTTGACCACGATTAAGTTTCAAGGCTTGATGATTAAGCCGGAAGACAGGAACTGACATTCCATGATGGAATATCGTATCATAGTCGTGTTTGCACTTGTGAGAAAGGTCACGTAATGGACTTTGAACACGATCAGGATTCAAGGTTATAACAAACCTGTTATATATTGACATTTATAAAAGCGTGTTTTTAGTGTTTTTGTTTAAACTATTAATTTATTGTTACAATATGATTTAGAGCGATGGAATACATCTGTCTTTGAGCAAAGGCTGTATTGTACATAAGGAATTACATAGTTCGTCCCTTCCGCCATTCTTGTTGATCATTGTAATTGACTTTGCGTCCGCTTGTCTAATATCTTGTAGAAAAGCATAAAGGCTTAAAATGTTATTATATATAAGAGCTGGGTTCTTCCGCAGTACATATTTAGTTACATTAACATTGACGTATCTTAAATTGTTAAATTAGTGTTACTTTATAAACTTCTTCGTTGCTTAGCTAAAATTTCATATTATGTAGTATCTGTATTTCCTCATCGTCAAATACGTGAGCAAATTCGCGAAGCAGCGACTTCGTTAAATTATGTAGGTAAAAGGGACCTAAAAATAACAGGTGACAGAAGAAGCGACATAAAGTGAGCCCTTAATACCCTTAATTAGAATTGAATCCCCTCCAGCACCCATTTTGTGGAATAAGATAATAAAAGACTAGACCATTTCAAAAACCTATATTAATGGAACGTAATCTTATAGCACCAACGTCAGCGTTAGGAATGCCTGCACCCAATAAAAGAGACTTATTTTTTGATAACATGTAGGTACAAACAGTGACGTAACTAAGCCGGTGCAGCCGGTGCGGCACATCGTGGGCCCAAAATGGAACTTCAGGCTACGATCGACGTTCCATAAAACTCATCTAGGAAACTAAGGAAGCCGCAAAAATTTATGTCTCAAAACTGATTGATGATTTTGTATAATGCAAAACGAAAAACATTCTAGAAATGTATTTGTTCATACTTTTTATACGACACTAGCTGACCCGTGCCCACTTCGTTGGGCGGTAAAACTTTTTACTTGTGATAAAATTATGAGTGTGGTTCGGTTAGTACTGAGTGCTATGATTTATTTCCTGGCTGCCAAAAGAAGGGTTATATTTTTACGCCATATGTATTTGCATGTCAATTTGACTATATTACCGTTATTTGTGAGTGTCTACAACGTCACAAACTTTACACATTGGGTTCTGTGTTCAAAAACATAAGGGTTCTGCGTAACCTGTTCCTCCATTGGCAGTAAGGCAGGACCAGGTCGGTCATTGGCCGATTTGGGTTAAAAAAAGGATACGTTGCAAGATTCCCAAGTGCACTGGCGTTTTACAAACAATTTGCGAAAAATGCAGTGTAGTGTAAAAATGCATAATCAAAATAATTGTTTAAAATTTTTCCATAAACATAAATGTTTTTTTATACGTTCAACTCAATGTTACAGTAATGTCACATTCCCTTAAATTTCAAATAAATGATAAATAATAAATATTTTTGAATTTCTGAGAAATACGTGTTTTTTTATTTGCCTAAACCTATCTTATTATCTACATTATTTTTTGTTAGAAGATCTTGGGCTACAGAGGGTTAATTGTCATTGTAGTAAATTGGTATCGAGCACACTAGGTATCGAACACTAATCTAAGTAAGCCGCGGTCGGCTCACTTTTCTGGAACTCTTGACAGTAAACAGGGATATTAAGCAGTCAACTGAGTTGAAAAATTATGCTACTTCGACAAATGTAACATGCTCATCTATATATATATATCAATGAAGAGATACATTTCTGAAGAATTTAATTTAAAAATTGTATTACAAACCAAGGAGGGATAAAATACGGATACTTTTATTTCGTTCTATTCTGTTACATTTCTGAACGACATTCTTAAGAGATATGAAATGACAAGGAGCTCACAAATAAATTGAATAAGCCTCAGCGGTATAATTGACTCGAAGAAGGCTAAAATCCTCCCACGATGACTTGCACCTCTGAATACCTATTTTATATTAAAATTTTTGTGAATATAAATACGTCTATAATTGTAGATTGTGCCGGTTGAATATATATGTAGCTCACGAGAAAATTAAAATTAAATCTGTACTCTCTCTCTCTCTCTCTCTCTCTCTCTCTCTCTCTCTCTCTCTCTCTCTCTCTCTCTCTCTCTCTCTCTCTCTCTCCCTCATAAAATTATAAAAATGTGTATAAAAACCTAATAATCTCTCTCTCTCTCTCATAAAATTATAAAAAAGTGTATAAAAAACTAATGATTGAAAAAAGACATAAAAATTCAAAAATTCAATAACAAAGACATAAAAACTAGAAAAATAAAAAACAACAGAAATAATGAGAAAACATAGAAAAATAATGAGAAAACATTAAAAAATACGAATAAAATTATCAAAATATAAAAATCTGAAACTTAAATTACAAATATAAAATCAATTAAAATAAATTAAAAATAAAAAATATCTAAAAATATTCGAATTTAAATAATCAAATTAAGTAAAAATAATTATAATCAACGTAATGAAATAAGAATCAGAAAAGTAATTTAACAATTAAGAAAAGAATGTACAAATCACAAATAAGACTCACAAATAGAATATGCTCACAGTTGCTTCTCAATTTATTCTTAAATTGAAATTCGTAAATATTTTGTTCACAAAAACCTAACACAGTCCACAAAAGAGAGTACCGGAATGTCAATATGAGAAATAGAGATAAGTTTTAATTTCCCAAGTTTCTACGAAATATATATCCTGTTTTATACGAAACTTTAAATTTGCCGGAAAGTCAGTTTTAATATCGAATTAAAAACACAACGTATTTAAAAACCAACTGTACAATTAAATATATTTAAAAAGAATAAAAAACACTGAAGCTGTAACAGAAAGTAAATTATTGTATTTATAAATATTTATAGGTATTACGGTTTTTTAAAAAAATATTTGTGGGTTATATATTAATCCATATAGATATATGTATATTGCCAGAATGGACTTAGTCATATGTACCTTTCATTTGAAACTAAACACGATATATTATGAAGTAATGATTCTAACAATATCAATTCTAACAATATCTGTTATTTTATTTTATAAAATTTGACTAGGTTCGATAAATAAAGAACCAAAGATGATTGGCGTAGAATGTCGCTCTTGTGTGTATTAATAATAAAGAATAATAACCCAAAAACAAAACCCTATGTCACTTTGTCCGTACTTCTCCTACTATAACCCAAACAATATATTTATTGAATATTTCAATAATACTTTAGTTTCGAAACATTTGTCCTTATCTTTAGTTATCGAACAGGACATATACACATATGTATATTTTCCCTTTTATTTTTGAGAAAAGGGATTAACCCATAATGGAATGCTACCGCCGGCCGTGCGCCCTTTACCCTATTAGATGCAAATGATTTCAAGATGCCCCCTCGCCGAACGAGAAATTCAAACAAAAGACGCAAATCTGGTTTATTTATAGATCAGTTAATCCAACAAGAAAGCGTTTCGGAAATGAAAATCGGAGAGAAAATCAATACTTAACCCGCCTATCTCAACCTATAAGTGGCGACGACTCAATGGAAAATGTTTGTGGTAAAATTGTGTATGGTGATGAGCAGTCGAAAGTTGTGCACATCCATACATATATCCTACTCTATCATAAGCATTTTGCCATCGTATCCCGTAAAATCCTTCGATGCTATGTGAGTAGCTTTAATATTTTTATTTCTATATTAAAGCATCATCATAAAAATATTCTTACTTCTTCTTACTTCTTCTTCTTACTTCTTACTTCTTACTTCTATAAGGAAATTCTTTTAAAAGATGTTGCAAAAAACCTTATGAATTATAAATAATATTATAAAATTTTAACCGATGTTGCTACCATTAATTACCCCATAAAACTCGTGTAAATATGATATAGTCTAAATATAAACTTCTCAATTAAGGTTGGGTTTTGGGTGTTTTCTTTCATAAAAATAAGTAAATCAAGTACCCAGTTTCAACTTTTCTAATTATTAAGTATTGAAAAATTTACACCATATTAAAAATTGACATGTATGTATATGTAAATAATATTTAAATAACATTAGTTGTGATTTAAAATCCGTTTGTCATAACATTATTATTTTATTTTGAGATAGGATACCGTAACGGCGTGTTTAGAAAGTTATATTTATTTATTTTATTTACATATACATATACATTCAAATTATAAATAGGATAGAAAACGAATTTACCGCGTGAAATTTGTAGCACCCGACGTTTCGGTGACGTTGCAGCCGCCGTTGTCCAGTCTACCCTGGACAACGGCGGCTGCAACGTCACCGAAACGTCGGGTGCTACAAATTTCACGCGGTAAATTCGTTTTCTATCCTATTTATAATGTCAAACAACCGCGATAGTCTTCGATTTTACATTCAAATTCATGAGCACAACAGAAAATAAAATGACAAATTTATACAATGCCGTCGTATGCTTTTAAAGTTATATTACGCATGATACATCTGTCTGAGCCCAGGTTACATAGCGCATACATTAAACGCAAATGATAATCTTTCTATTATGCTAAGCAAAGAGCAGCCAAGCCCGCCTTGCTAGGCACCCCTGTGTTAAGGCGAGATCACTTCGGGATCACACTAGAGTGCCACGGTTGTGTCAGGAAAGATCTAAAATATATTATTTTTTTAATTATTTCTATTTTAATATATAATCATTATTATTATTATTATTATTATTATTTATTTTATTATTTTGTTATTTTTCTATTTTTTTAACCGCAGAAAGGAATCCACAAGCGCGAATCCCCTCTTTTGCAACATAGAGGTGATTGTCGCATCGTATTCATATGAGTTCTGCTCGTTTCCCTGTAAATATTGCTATCAATAATGCAGGTAGGCAGATAGTTTCGTATTGAACGCAACTGAACTGATATATTAGGCTGATACATTAGATATATTAGGCTAATGAACATAAGAGAAGATAAATTAATGTTTGGAGCTATGAATGCCATCTACATGATGCGTTTGGAAGTAAATTCCTAGTCGCCAAGAAGTAGAAAGTCATTGAGTAATCGAATATCTTATTTAGTCGATAGTTAAACAAAAGGCCTTCCTCGTCTTCTATTAATCCTTATAATTTATTTTTATTGTAAAAAGTCTAACTGCTACTATATAATTTAATTCTGTTTATATGTCTATTTGTATTGTGAAAAAAAAATAATAATACCAATTCAGAAAAAAACATCAGAAATATTAATAAAAGCGATATTTAACAATACCACTAAAATTCGGGGGTCTCTCGCTGCCCCCTCCCCCTCCTACTGCCCCCCTCCTACTGCCCCCCCCCCTAAACCTCCAAGTGATCAAGCCCTTAAGCCCCAAAAACCCTAAACCCCCAAACTCCTAGGTCAAAATTAAGTGCGACATACGTGGATTCCTATCTTAACTCCAAACTTAATTTACGCCACTGACGCCTCAGTTGTGTCGTCCTTTTTACTACAATCATAAATAATTTTTTTATATCAAGCATTATATACCAACATAATATGATATTAAAGCCCCATTTTACTAATGCACTTTTTATAGAGAAATATCCAGCTTCTTAATATTATGGCATTGGCACTAATGTTAGTTATTTTCATTTAATTATAAGGTGGAGGGAATGCCATCGTGAAAGAAAGAGCATTATTGTTTGACGAAGTATTTTCTTTATGGCTTGGGAAGCAGTTACTTTACAGTTATGGCGTATTTTATAGAATCATTTGCCCTACGAGATACATGCTTTGTAAAAAATATTACCACATTTTTTAATACTTCTTCTTAGATGAAGATAACAAATGAAAACGGTCAGTGCCGGTTGACTCGCGCGTCGAGACATTAATAAGCTTATTCAAATCATTCAAATTTATTTTATTGGAATTTTGGTGTAGTACCTAACGTGGAGTTTTACAATTATTCAGCGCAGCACAACCGGGCTTTTGGGCGCATAATATTATTTAAACTAAAAAAGAACAAATTTTCTTACAGATTAGCTAATCAAGTAAGCATATAAAAAAATAATTCATTTCAACCATTTGAAAAAAAAAACACTAAACTATAAAAAATCTTAAAATCGTAGTAACTTAGTAATGTAATACTTGTCCTAATGAACAATTATTTAGTAAAAGTATTATAAAAAGCATTAAGTAATTTTAATTATCACAGAAAGGGAAATTAATTGGGTATTTAAATTTATATCAGTAATACAATTTAAAAAAAACAGATAATAAATAATTGTTAATACTAATCCAGATTTCGTTTAAGTCCGTTACGTTAAGGTCCGGAATTAAAGAAATATTACGTTAAATCCAGAAAAATAACTTAAAAATAAAAATATTTTAAAAATAGTCAGTAATCAAGAGCATAAGTAATGCACCGTTAATAAATTATAATAAAAAATACAGTAGATTAAAAAATACTAAAATAAAGATGTTTTTAAAATTAAAGTTAGATTTTAAAATGGAAATGCATTATTTTAATTAAAAAACAGAATGTCAATGTGTGTCATCCCAAGGCTTTCCCGGCAAGTAGCCAATTACTGAGTATCTGAATATTAATTTCGGCCCTCTCTCGGCCGGCGGAAGAAACCGGTTGGGTCCATTGCCACACCTTAGGCGGCGCGGTTTATCTGCTAAGGGCGGGTTTGGGTCAAGCGCTAACAGATGGCTTTAATATTTAACTATACTTTATAACGTAATTTAAATATTATTAGTGTACTTTCTAAATGATATATTCTAAAAAAAAACAAGTCTTTAGGTCCAATATTTCGAGATTTGTACATGATTAGTGCGCGTTCCCTGGTGGTGTGGTTTCTACCACAATCTTTACAACTGTTGCCATGACCAAATGATGTTTGCTTACCAATTTCAGCTCAATCGGATTGGGCGTTTAGGCGCTATCGTGGAGGAATACACACATCGACAGGCACACAGACAGACAGACACACAGACATACTTTAATCTGGTAATCATCTCAGGGGGACTCGAAATCGATAGTTCCGTTTTCCTCTCGAAAAAACATTTAGCGCGTTCACAATACTTTCCCTCCTGGTCGGTCGGTGGGACAAGAAAGTAAAATATGAGCAACAAAATAATGAAGAATTAAGTGTCATTAAAATTTAAAACTTAGCCCGTTTTAAGTTTCACCGCGACAGGCCTGCGAGCCAGCCTATCATAGGAGTCAGCCTTCGGGCACTCCTGGACTGTTTGCGCACCGTGCGGCGTCAGCCAATCGATTGTGCATTCCGACTGACAGTCGGGGGAGTCTGGAAACAGTATTATTTCCTATAGATCGGGAGTAGTTGTTAACCTCCCGGTAACTACTCTTGAAACGACCATTCGGCTACTCGATACCCGATGAAGAGCCGGGCAAAGGATGCCGTGGTCCGCGATAGATTTGGTAGACACCGTATCACCACTACGTAAGGGAGAGGGCAGCGCAAGAGACCTCGATCCTGTAACCAGTCAGGAGGTAGGAGGTATCGTTCGTTCCTGATGGTTTGTTCCAGACGAAGATATTCTTCCAAACTGGTAGTCAGGGGCGAGGCTACCCGATGAGTACCTTTCCCGGTGCCTTTTCGTAAAGCGTTGGTATCTGACGGGCATGTTGGCAAAGCTAGATAGTAGAAATTGTATTGTCTCTAAGTCTTATACGCTCGTCTCACGGCGTTTCGCTTATTGCAGCGGCAACTGCAATGTGATTAGGTTTATTGTAAGATATTGCTTTGTGGCAATAAGCTCGCCTTTTTGTATATTTTTTATGTGCGAATAAAGATTTTAATATTATTATAATAAATTGGTTAAAATACGCTAGATGCTCAGCATTCTGAAAACAAAATGTCGGACGGTGTTTATAAAAGCATTGTTTTGGGGGAGAACAGCATCAAGATTTCAACGAAGATTTTTTTCTGTTTTTTGACAATTTGACCTTTTTACCATTACAGGCCAAACTTTTCTTCATGGCAGGTTATTAGGGGGAAATTGGCGCCATCGAGCAAGCAATTAAGTAATTACAGTTCACCATTTTCTTCCTCTTTACGACTCCTTTGGGAAATGATATACTGAAAGCATAACCTTTCACAATAATTAATATTGACTTACACGAATACGTCACAAACTTTATGTTCAGTTATATACGCATCAGTACGAGGACTATTTTTGGTGTGTACTTAAAGGTGTAGGTACATTATTTATTTTGGAATATTTTGCAATAGAATCTTACAAATCCTCGTGAAATGTTTTCGACAGAATTTCAAATTATTTTATTTGTTTCTTTGTTCGAACTGAAGGTATTTTCATTTTGATACTGTGTTACATCATTGTTTACATAAGGTATTATTTTGCTCAATACTATATTACGTTTTGGTAACCCTTCTGCAAAGGCGACATGCAGGTAACGCTGATAACATTATCCGGCGAAACTAATAGCAATTTATTTGCCCATCTATAATAGCTTTGATAATTAATGTTTTTTTAATAAAGAACGGATCCTATAGTAAAAGCATATTATTTAATCATTATTTACAAAATTAAGATACATTACATTTACCTCGTGTCCAATTGGCGGCTAAAAACCGCTCTTGGACGTGTCAAAATATTTGTGTTTTAAGTAGTAAATCTCATTACTACTTTAATCTTTACTTAACATAATAATATAGTCAATAATTCTAATGGCTAACTACTAAACACACAATAATTAAAATAGTCAGTTAAAAGGTTGAATAATCAAAGCAGAAGCCTAAAAATTGAAATAGTCATTAAATCGATTATATACGTACTAAAAACTACATAGTAACATCCAAAGTAGTAAGTAGATTGTTAAATAATCAAACTAAAGCTAAATCTTACATTTAAATACTAAAAGTACATATATAATTATTATTATATAATATTTAATTATTATAATATTTGAGAGTATTGATTTTCCTAATCTTCTATAATTATTTATATTACAATCTTTTCTTATTTTTGTTTTTTTTTTTTAATTTTATAACTTTGATTATTTACATTACTATTTACATTACAAGCATTGATTATCAAAGATGGATTATAATATAAAAAAAATATATTGACCATTTCTATTGCGACATTGCTATTGATTTAACTTTATATTTTTTATAATGTTAATTTTACTGTTTTATAACCGACTCTTCGTTTTTATACTTTGACTATCTGCAGTATTTAAGCAGTCCCATTATTTTAAAAAGATCTTAAATCTTTATTTTAAATTGAAATATTAATTGTTTTACAATTAAAAAATAATGGTCGATATTTTTAAAAAATATTATACCACATAAGTTATAATACCAGTTACGCAACTTGACTATACCAAGAGTAGGGATTCCTACCAGCTGGCTTATTAAAATAAATAAAAAAAAAAAAAAATCTAATTGGTACAATATTTGCAAAGTCATGGCCCTCGAATTTGGTCCGATTATAGAAAGGGTGGCCTATCAGCATCTCCTTAATGTTTTTTTTTAATTGTTTGTCCTCCAGTTGTTTGATAGTGGTAGGGAGAAAATTGTAGAATTTAATGCTAAGGTATAAGTAGCTCTTCTGTGCTTTTGCCAGTCTTGTTCGGGGCACTCATAAAAGGGAATTACCGCGTGTATGGTGAGAGTGAATGACCGCTCTAGTTGCGGTTTCTGTTACTTTTACGTCTGAATATATTTTGGAATGTCTACTATACGCTAAATAAAATATCAACGAACAAGAGGTAAACGGGAATATTCACTCACACAATACACGCAGACGTGATGACGTTATCTTGCCTAAAGTACGACTTACGCAGACACAAAAGTCCTTTGGATATTTGAGCTATAAGCTCTTTAACCAGCTACCACTCTCCACAAGAAAGATGGAAACAAAGGCGTTAAAAAGATTTATTAAACAAAAGCTGCAATCCACACATGCTTTCTATAAGCTGGGTGATTTTTTTGAGCATGCCAATTCTTTCAAATGGGAATAACATTAATATATAACTTTCAGGTACCTCATTTTAGTTCTTATTGTTTAATAATAATATTATGAATTTAATATTTAATATGTAGATTACAATGTGTAATGTAACATACCTGATCATATACATACGTTGTTTTTTCCAATTTTGTATTGATACTTCCTATTGTGGGATTATTTTTTGTATAAACTGCTTGATGACTATTAATATTCTTATAATAATTGTCTATTTTATATGTACTCATGTACATGGATTCAGCTCTATTTTTTTATTTATTTTATTTGTCTGCCGTGTAAAGCCGACTTTAGTCAACACTATTGTCAAATTAATATTTATTCTTTAATAATTTTATATCTACATATAAACTGACGAATTCTAATATGCGATAATTAGCTTTAATTCATAATTCATGCTTTTATTGTTTATTCTGAATGAATAAATTAAATACTGAAATACTGAAATACTGTTAGGTGCTGTCTGGCACTGGTATATGAACGCCAAATACATGGTCATTATCTTTGCTTTACTGAAGTATGCTCTGCATGAGGTCCTGGGCGTTACCTGATACATCCTGCGCAGTGCTCTTATTACAATTAGTGCAGTGCTACTTTTTAGGTACAATTATTAGTGCTATCTGTTTCAATTTTTGTAAAGGCTGATTACATCACAGAAATAATACGGAGAGATATAATGACGTGTATTAGTCTATCTGAACTTGTATTATTACGTTTTGAAATCTGAATACCAAATTAAAAATTGACATCATAAATAATATTAAAATAATGAGAGCTAGGATTTTAAAATTTGTTTGATATTAAATTAATATTATATTGTGAGATACGAATCCCTAATACACGTGTTTAGAACGCCATCAAGTAGACTACTAAACATAAGGGAAGATTAATCAATGTTTGGACACAGTATACAAGACAGTATTTTCTCTTAGAACAAAATTGAAATAGAAGAGAATACGCTTTAGTCGTAAGAGAATACGCTATCTACTACTCGGCTCACGAGGATATGCAAACGTTCGAAAAGTCGCTAACCTTTAACCGTGCGTAATGCTAAGCAAATGCGTTCGTCGAGACGTACCCCTCTGCCTACTTCTTTCGTACCCTATTCCCGCAATGCCCTGTCGCTCGAGAGAGCGCCTACTGTTCTTTCGATATACTGTGGTTTGGAGCTATGGGTGCTATCTAAGCTGCATTTCGTAGAAATTTCCTAACTCCGAGAACGTAGTAAGGTATTGAGCTATATAATACTCTATATCAGTGCTCCGCAAAGTGTGTGCCGCGGCACACTGGGGTACCATGGTCATTAGTTAATGAGCCTTGGATTTTTTTTTTGTGGTTTTCAAGTTTTGTGAAAATAATGCAACCTACACATATAGAGTTGTCAACTACAACGGGCGAATCCGTCACCTCAGAAAGTTTTAACGATTAGTATTTCTCTCTCCCGTGAAGTGAACGCAGAAGACTTGGACGAAACAATCCATCGCTAAGCACCGCCACATGCCCGCAAGAGATAGCCAGGAGTGTTACCCAGCGAGCTTACACTCACGCCCTTGCTTCCAATTGCGACCAGATTACTCCGGTCTCTCGATTGCTTACGAGTTCGAGGTCGCTAGCGCGGTCCTCTCTCTTACAAAGCGGCGAAACGGTGTATATCGAATCTATCGCGGACCACGGCATACTTTACCCGGTTGTTCACCCAGGATCACCATAAGGTCCGCAACCACCCCCGCTCTATAGGAAACAGTACTGCTTTCAGACCCCCCGACTGTTAGTCAGAGTGCACAGTCGATTGACTTACACCGCACGGTGCGAAGACCGTCCAGGAGCGCCAGAAGGTTGATTCCTAGGGGAAACTAGCTCTAAGTCGAGTCGTACCCGGGCTCGCACTTCATGCGTGGAAGCCGCCGGATGAGTGTTGACCCGTGAGATTGACCAACCCTGAACAGAATGGGTCTTCGTGGACAACTCAGCGAGGGCCCATTAGCTCCCGCAACCTACACATAGCTGAGAGTTATGCGAGCGAAGCGCTTCGAAGCACGCTTTATAGCGTGCTATTGCAAATCTCTCACCATTTGCCACGAACTACTTATGCGAATTGGGGTTTTCAACTCTCACTACGATTAAATAATAAAAAGAGAACGCATGAGGACGATCGACGAAAAGATGAGAGCAACGATTGCTCCGAATTTTGATCGCCTGTGCTCAGTTAAGCAGGCTCACATTTCTCATTAAACATCTTATAATATTATATTGGTTTCATTAATAAATAAATATTAAATAAACATTGGGTTTTTCTTTGGTGTATCTCTAAAATTTCTTGATTTGGTAGGTGTACCTTAAATACAAAAAGTTTGCGGAACACTGCTCTATATAATCAATATTACATTTTGTTTACAACTTTAAATGTTTCCTTAATTACACCAAGTTTATGATGTATTTGTGTATACCGGACATCTTTTCGGTCTGTAAAGCTAGTTATCACTTTTCCGGCAGAGGTGAAATATTGTGAAGGAACTTATGTGTGTTTGAGTGTCTGTGTGTGTGTATCTTCCATTGTTGAGTGCTACATAATAGCGCCCAAACGCTTTACCAGATTGAGCTGAAGTTTGGCAAGCAGGCATCATTTGATCGTAGCAAGAGTTGAAAATTGACGATTGTGCTTGAAATCGGTCCACCAGATGGCGCGCTAGTCATACTCCAATCTCGAAATATTTAGACTGAGAAACTTAAAGTGAAAGAATTTGGATGCCAGTAGAGTAAAATAAAGAATAAACACGCTTTTGGGCTTTGATACGATATTCACATACACACAGCTATGATACGATATTCCATCAAGGAATGCCAGTGCCTATCTTTCGGCTTCATCATCAGACCTTGAAACCTAATCGTGGTCAAAGTGCATTCCAAGACTTTTCTAACAAGTCCAAACACAGCTATGATACGATGTTCCATCATGAAGTTCCAGTTCATATCTTCCGACTCCATCATCAGATCAGTCCGACAGTACCATATTATTGTATTGTCATCAGAACTACATACAGCTGCCAATTTTCATGACGCTACGATCCTTGGAAGATGGTTAAATTAGTTACCTTAGATTCCATTACATAGTTACATACAGGTCGACCTAATAAAAGCGTGTTAAAAACTTGATAAGTGACAGAAATTAATCAAATAACAAAAACACTATATTTAAAGAAATAATTAGGATTTAGAGAATGTCCGCAAGGAGCGAAGGGCAAAGGAGGATAATATGAGACGTAGGAGAACTAGGAATTTAGGGACATGAAATGCTTTTTCAGAGACACTTGAAAAGTAGACAATATTGGTGCGTTTCTGCTATTGGTCGGTAGTTGGTTCCATAGTCTAGCTGCATGAACAGTAAGAGATATATAAAATAAGAATAATTATGAGTGGGAATAGCAATTTTGCTATCCTAATTGAAACGGAGTAAAAAAATATGACTTCCTAAGTTAGTGATTTTTTCGGTTTCATAGTTAAAAGCGATGGGATTATTGAAATTGTTATAAAAAAGGGAAAAATATATGCATATTTCCTAGGTATGGTCTGTTTCGATATTTTAAAAAACACATAAAGGTTATAAATATAATTATATTAAAACCCTATTATTTTTACAATTATATTCTTGAATTCAATTGTGAAAGTTTTTGATTTTAGTACAAAAAGTTGCATAATTTTTTTACTTGGTTAATTCTGCTTTAAAATTGTAAATTTGTTTGTTGTACAATTGTGAAAATCCATAATTTGCATTGTTTTTTTGTGTTTCGCTACTGTAGTTAAAAATACGTCACATCTGCTTAGCCCGATTTCGTTACAACGTGAACGTGGTTTTTTTTATCAAAGTCGAGGCAAACGGGAGCTAAAGAGATCACTTAGCTATGAGAGTGCCGTACCGAGTACCATTTAAAAAATATATAATTCACATTAGATCCGCTTTTGCGGGGTGAGTTTCGCCTTTTACTTATTCATAATTCCCCTCCCGAACATGGCGGAAACACTTGCCTTTTTTGTTTTGACGATCTTCCAAAGGGTTTTGCTCCCTTATTTTCGGATTATCATTCTGTATATTTGATTAATTTGGCGAAGCGCCGAATTAGACTATTTTGGCCTATTATTATCGAACTGATGATATTTATGGTTATTTATAGGTATAATAGCATGAACTAATTAATAGAAATAAAACTCTTTATTGCCATACACGGCAATATCCTTCAGCCAACCAGAAGGTAGTAATTACGTTTTTCTATAACAGAACTTTTATTTTATATTTTTCATGGGCTTCAATGAAAACAAGAATATTACATAATTCATTTGCTATACATAATACAAAATATATACATGAACGCGTATACATAGAATATATACATAATATATAATATCCATATTATATATACACATAATAGAAAATATACGTAGGATCAACTTATATTATTTTGAGAGCAGATATAGCTTCAGCCGGAAGCGAAACGTACTCGAACTAATAGTATCCAGTATATTGGAATGCAGGTTAATCCATAGTCTTGCAGCATACACACAGTGTTGGGTCAATTGATTGAATACTTCAAAAGAATAATCAATCACGATTGATTAGTCAATCGCTACTAACGTTAATCACGATTGAAGTAATCGCTACTAAATCAAATAGCCGTTAATCGTCAATCGCCACTAACTTGCTCTTTAGATACAGTTTTAAGCCCAACTCTCAAAAGGCGCACCCAAAGTCGGCGGACAGCACCTACGCTATAAAGATGTCTTTAAAAGGCACCTAACCGCCAGTGGTATTCCACCTGGGAGCTGGGAGAGGGCTGCTCACAAAACGCATCAAGTGGCGCTCCACGGTGACCACAAAAATTAAAGAGTTTAAGAAGCCCGGCTTGAAAACCTCGACCCGAACAGCGCCAACAGCGCAAAACTCGTCCGAAGCCCACTTGCACATACACTTACAATAACCGCGGTGAACTCTACTGTAGTCGTTGAAATCGGACCTTTAAAAACAAACTGGGAAGAAGAAGTCCTGTCAACCAAGAGATCGCCGTCGTCGGATCACGATGAGGAGGACATCATCATCATCATCATAATACGCCAAAGTAAATGTCCGCTAAGCGACGTGTATTGCTGTAGTATTCTGATATAAAAGCCAATATTGGCTATTCCAGGAGAGGGAAGGAAGACTTCAAAAATAACTCAACTTCTTGCTCAAGTTTTTTCCTGTATTTATTTGAAATCATTCACGCGACAACTGATCTGCACTGTGGATTAACTTCGGTCTAATTTTATATCTATTTATATGATTTATAAAAAGTTGTAGATGAATAATTAAGTTGTAGATGTAGATGTATTGTAGTCATTGTAATTAAGTTGTAGATGATTAATTAAAGATCTATTATTTAAACATTCCAAATTGTTCAATAATCGCCTTCTGTGTTGCAGATAGATATTCAATCATTACGAGCAAATAAAGCATCAATTATTTCATAATATTCATATATTTTTCTTTAACCATGCACAATATCATACAAATAGTAATTTACACTCATATTATAAACCTTTAGCAACTGACTATACATGTTTTAAAATTAGTTGTTTACAATATAAAATCATATGAAATTTAATATAATAGTACTAAATATACAGTAGATAATAAAAACATATGTACCTATGTATTCACGTGACAGATAAATCAATGGGATGCAAATAGAGAACGCGTGAAGGAAATATCAGAATCCTAAATTTAAATAATACTAGTGAATAAAAAAAAATAATATTTAAAATAATAAAATAGAAATTCTTTTACACATTTTTTTAAAAATAAGGTACATTATTCCTTGATGATTTCTTATAATTTTCGCATTTTTTAAAACTTGTGATTTAAACCAATGTTAGTGAATCTATTGTCTATCCCTCTGTGGTTATCGGGTACTGTGACAATATAAAGGAAACTCGTCACCAAAAAAAGTTTTCCAAACGATCTAAATATACATAAAATAAATAATAATGACATTAGCCTAAAACAGATTAATATTTACATTATTACAATAAGGACTTAATACACTCTGAATTGGTTTATATCTTTGGAAAACCTGGTACTACCACCCCAAAATTCAAAACCCATCCAAGCGATTTAATATAACTACAATAAAGCTAGTAACCGTTGAGCAAATAGGAACGAGCAGGTTTCATTTTCCAATAAACCTGCTTAAATTCCGAAAATCGAGTATTTCAGTGGCACTTTTGGTAGTATAATCTTAAGATAAACTTAGGCAAACCTTATCAGTCTTAAACATTAAGTGAAAACAATGATAAATGGAATGAATGTAATATTACATTAACGTCAGTGCCTCGGGTGCCGGCGCCAGTTGCCGATTGATGTACCGATGCTTGCTAATTTTGATATTATTTTATAATATAGTACATTACTATTATAATATATTATTAATATAGTGATAAAATATTATAATATAGTCGCATTAATTATATTGCTTAATGCCATAGTACTTTTAGCAACCCTTCTACGCCGGCGATATGAAGGTGGCGCTGATTGCATAGTACGGCAACATTAATAGCAATTTATTTGGTTATCTATTATAACATGGATAATTTATTTATTTATCTATTTATTTTAAACAACATGATTTACAGACAAATGGCTATGATATTCGGTAAACAGTACAATAAAACGTGCAGGAAAAACAAGTTGAACCCATAGCCGTTGGTTCATCGCATACCTAAATGAGCAAGAACGCCCGTATCTAGGGATGCTGATATTCGACTTAGCATATTGCGAGCTGACATGTATGACGTGTAATGAATATTTTTTTTATAAAAGGCTGATTGATTATAATCTAGACGGAGATATCCTACCAAAACTGGTAGTTAGGGTGCGAGGCTGCCCGCTGTTTACCTTTCCCAGTGCCTCGCCGTAAGGCATTGGCCTCTGACGGGATTGTTGGCGGAGCAAGACGGTATATTGTCTCGTCTCTAAGTCTTCTACGTTCATCTCAAGGTTGAAAGAACGATCACATATCGTTATACCAGCCTGGGGTTACGGGTTCGCCCACTGTAGTCGACACCGCCCTACTGATTAATTATAAAAACCCAATAATTTAACTAATTATAACAATACTAACATTCAACTGTTAGTGCCATCTATCGCATTTTTATATAGGGTAATTACATCAAATATGGAGATATAAATATGGAGATATAATATGGAGATATAAATTCCATCTATTAGTCAACCTTAATTTAAAGTGCGTAATTACTACATATACCTGTATACCAAATAAAAAATTGGCATCGACAATTGGCTTGAAATGGCTTGAAATGCTTCGACATATTTCCCTAATTATATTTGCATATAGATTAATTCAAGGAACTATTTATTTGCCAGAGATTCTATGCAAGTTTGAATTGTACGTGTCGGTAAATTACACAGCGAGGATATCGTATCTATTTTTTAATGTACCGTACCATCGTACAAATAGTTTTGTAGACATAGTGCAAATAGTGGGGAGGGTTATAGCTCTTCTTAATTCCTTGCCCACAGAAATAGACATCTTTTGTATATCCCTTTGACAGCTAAAAAGGCAACTCCCTGCTATCTCATGTTTATCATAATCTGTCTTTTATGTAGTTTTATATTTTCATATTTTTGTCTTGTTCAACGTTAGCATTAATTTAGTTATGTAAGTCATTTATTTTTAGACTTACACTCTAGATTTAATATTCAAAGGCGAATTGGATTCATCTGTAATGCTCTTGAATAATATTTGAAACTAATAAATAAATAAATCTTGTATTTTTCATCAGTATATAAAAATCCTTTCTACCCGACTTTTGTAACTCTATGCTCTCATTTATTCTTGAACCTACTCTCTTTGACGAATGTGCGTAGCTAAGTACCTTATTCCATTTTTTTATTTTCTTTTCATAGACTCTCCTAGTCCTCCGCTTAGGTACCTAAATGTATCTATATCCATGGATTTTATTGAGTGAAGGTGGCCGCGTGTAATCTGACAGCCATTTGCAATTTGGTTATCATATTTTGTCCAGGTGTTCGCCGATAGGTAGCAGTTAGCACCAGCAATGAGCACACAAGCAATTAAATTATTAATTAATCATTTTACAAAGCTTCTTCGATTTCGTTATTAAGGAAAAAATATGAGTAACCGATTTTTGATATTAGTTATTTCCGTGTTTTAAATGTTGCCATATAAAAGTGAGAACATTAATCATCTTCTTCGTCCTCTCCTATTCCCATTATTTGGGGTCGTATATCTTCACTTTTCTGCTCCAGGTCAATCGATCTTGGGTTGTCGTCGGTTCGAACAATTTGGTTTTCTTGAGGTCTCTCGATGTTGGACCACCACTTCTTTGCTCAGGTAGTTTCATAGTAATTTGTACCACATGGTCGTCGCTTTGTCTTTTAACATGGTCATACCAGCGTAGGCGGTTTTGGTTATCGTATCTGCGATTGGTACAGGTAAATGTTTGACTATAAGATATCGCTATACCTATAAGTCCGCCATTTGTGCATAGATTATCTTTTTTTACAAAACCAGTGGTAATTCATTTCATTCATTCATTCATTAGATAATGTTTTTATAGCACAATAAATTTATTCTATTCTATTGGTGCAACTTAGAACCTACCTCGTATCTGTTAATTAGGGATTTATTTCACCTCCCGTCCACCTGATTATCTTCATTTCG
The DNA here is from genome assembly GCA_944548615.1 of Micropterix aruncella. Taxonomy (NCBI): domain Eukaryota; kingdom Metazoa; phylum Arthropoda; class Insecta; order Lepidoptera; family Micropterigidae; genus Micropterix; species Micropterix aruncella. The sequence goes on from OX155963.1 coordinate 1,301,309, forward strand.
TTGGTATGTGCTTTGTTCATGTGTCTTCTTCGTTGTAGGTACAGCATTCGTATCCATACAGTAGCGCCGACAAGACTGACGTTTTGTACACGTTACCCTTAGCTTTTATGGAAAAACGTGGGTTACACAGGATACCAGTAAGTGATCGTCATTTTTGCCATGCGACGTTAGTTCTATGTATGAGACACATCAGCGTCGACGTTGGCATCGAGTTTTAACCCAACAAAGACAGTTTATGGTGTAGTGTCTCCGCTGAAATGGTATTTCATATACTCTTTCTTGCTTCTGCTAACACTCAGGCCGTACTTTTCCAGCGCATGTGTCCACATATTTAATAGTTCCTGCAGGTATATTGCGGTTTCGGCAGCATAATGACGTAATCCGTGTAAAGCATAGTTAACGGCAAAGGAGACGGCATATGCTTCGTGAGATAGTCCAGAACTAGGTTAAATAATATCTGGCTGAACACAGATCCTTAATGGACACGTACTTTGACCTCAAATGTCAAACTGACGCCTGCTCTTGTGGTAACGTTACTATACATCTATTGCACAATACAAGTTCGACATAGTATTCGGGTACGTTTTGAGCGCGAAAAACATGCCATAGCAGTATTCGAGGTACTCGGTCTAAAGCTTTTTAAAAGTAAGAATATTTATATTTCGAATAATATCATAATTTGTTGTATTTCATTAAAAGACCGTAAATCAATTTATTAGCTGGCAAGCCGATGTTTTGGTGCACAGGGAATACCCCAATAATTTCTTGTGTGTGACTTTGATTAGTATCAAAGGAATCGTTTAGCCAAGTTCGTCTCGGAAGTTGAACGAACAAGTTAGGTATGTTGGTATTAGTATGTTTGATTCCTAGGGTTATCATCAACGAATTGTCCATGGAATCGATACATTGGCTAATTTTTACATATTGTTTTGATTCAGTCAATAGGATTTGCTAATTCGGTAACGATAGATGTGGTTCCTCGTCCCGTATTTGCATAGCATTGCTCGGTCGCTAAGTTTTTATGTGATTAATGCGATTATTTAGTGCAATTTCGTAGGACACATTAGTGGGTACTAATGTACAATATGACCATCGCATTGAAAGAAGAAAAATCCTAATTGATATGCTACATCCAAATATTGTACAAAACAGTTGGAAACATGCAGCAACATAAACCAACCAAAAGCAGCACTAAAATAAGTCATCGACATCTTTTCATAGAAATAACTTATGCATTTTTTAAGAGATAGGAAGATATATTTGAAATTATTGATTATTATTGTTTAATAAATATTTAACAAATTATTTAACAAATTACTTACTACTTTGGATGTTACTATGTACAGTTTTTAGTACGTATATATTTGATTTATTGACTATTTCAATTGTTAGGCTTCTGCTTTGATTATTCAACTTTTTAAATTACTATTTTAATTATTGTGTGTTTAGTAGGTAGCCATTGACTATTCTTTAATTTGTTTTGTAATACGATTCTACGACGAATAACTTTTAGTAGGTTCCAAAGTTTCTTAGATACTATATGTTTTTTTAAATTAATATATGTATGTAACGTAAAGATTAAAGTAGTAATGACATTTACTACTTAAAACACAAATATTTTGACACGTCCAAGAGTGGTTTTTAGCCACCAATTGGACACGACGTAAATGTAATGTAATGTAATGTAAACCTCCTTGTAATTTTATTGCCATTATTTTTTTTAAATAGGTAGGCAATAATTTTTTGAATAGCCACTAAGGCATGTTTGTATGATTCATATATATAGCTGGTAATAAGTAATGATTGTATACGTAAAAGAAGGTGTTTTTTCACAGATCTTGCTTTTATACAATAAAATATAAAATTATGTCGTAGAAATCGGTTATTAAATAATACCTACACGAAGTTTTAACAAAAAAAACCAAATCCAAAATGTTTTATAAGTGCAGCAGCCATTAGAGCGGGCTATCATAATTGAATGCGTATACAAAATTGTGTGCTTGTGCTGTTGACCGTTGAGGAGTTCTCTCGTTGGAAGCCTAAGTGCCGCAGTCCTGTCTTGGTAGAACTTAGAACGGGCTGTCGCAATTGAATGGGCATACACAATTTCGTGTCTGTTCTGTTAACCGTTAAGGAGTCACCTCATCGGGAGCCAACCCTGGGTGCAGCGGCCATGCCATAGTAAAACTTAAAACGGGCTATTATAACTGAATGAGTATACAAAATTTCGTGTCTGTGCTGTTGACAGTTGAGGAGTTCCCTCGTCGGGAGCCAACCCAGGGTGCAGAATCAAGTCATGCTTACCATAAAAATAAATACATTATCATCGGAATCGAATCAACATGTACATTTTCATCTTGATATGATAATATTTTAGGAGATCCCTCAATTCCTCATGAATCCTATCATCAAATCAGGATTTTGATAAAAATGGGACCAATCTGCAAGTATATACTTCCATATAGAAAAAGAACTTTCAAATCGGTTCATAAATAGAAGAGTTCTAAGGTAACAAACATTTAAAAAAAAGATACAGAAAAAAGATAACCTCCTCCTTTTTTTAAAGTCGGAAAAGCTATTTCTGTGACTCAAATTAATCGATTTTATTATATTGTATTTTAAAGCAGTCTATTAATATTACTAATTCCATAGAACGTTTTGACGACCCTTCTGCGCCGGCGGCATGCAGGTGGCGCTGATAGCATTGTCCGGCGAAACTATTAGCAATTTATTTGGCCATCCAAAATAAAGTTACATTATTTTGTTTTTTAATAAATGGCTGATTGATTACAAAAACCAATAATTTAACCAATGAATACAATAACAATATTCAATTATTAGGCCATCTATCGCATTATTTTACAGGCTGATTACAAGGCAGAAATAATACGGAGAGATAGAATGCCACATATTATTCTATCTTAGTGCCTAATTATTACGCATTGAAACCTGTACGAGTATATCAAATTAAAAATTGACGTATTTATTTAATTAATATTAAAATATTAGGAGCTATGACTTAACATTTCGTTTGCCCGCTGGCTCCGTAATGTCCCTTGCGGGACGCACGGTCGCCTACCGCAAGATAATGTTTTATATTTCAAATTTCAATGCGGTCATTTTACAGTTATTCTTTTTATGATCCGTATAGTGGTTTATAACTTATGATCGTTTTCCTCAAGGTTTTCCTCAAGGCCATCGACAATGCGACAAACTGACAAAATAAAAGGGACAGCCGAATGTTTACTTCGCAAAATGAGGGGTTATTATATTATAATTTTATTTTGAGATGGGATACAGAACAGGCGTGTTAAGAGTGCCATCCATAGTGTACCGCCATGCTGCCATACCATGAACGATGCCATATTGAAGATAAGAGGAAATTAATAGATGCTTGAAACTACGACTGTCATCTACACGTTGCGTTTCGTAATTAAATCCTAGCTGCCAAGACGTAACACTGCATTGAGCAATATAATACCGTATAATATAGTATATCAATGATAATACCTAAATCCATTTTTGTCTCAAAGCTCACACCCTTGGTTGGTACTGTGTATTTCTTCGTAATTTTTACTACCGCCGGTGTTTTTAGATTTTTTGGGATCCGGCGCCGGTTTCCATGCACTACTTACATTAAATTATAAAAGGTCACCTATATAGCATGCAGTTGGGAATACTTAAAATAAACGCTAAAATAAAGAGCGGTGAACTTATAATTACAGAAGTAGCAGAACCATCGGCGTACTCGTGCATTTCGACAGCGTAGCTCAGGGCGCTCAGGCTTAACTCGCTGGATATTCTCGCGCTCTGAGTGTTGATGAGATATGCCAGCTTTTCGGCTTCCAGGATGCAGGCCTCAAGCTGGCTGTCTGTCTTCTTTCTCGCTATGCTCTCCACGGAGACGAAGATGTCGCCTTCGATCGTGAGGAATCCTCGGAGCGCGCACTCCGATATGAGGATATGCCGCTGGAGGGACTTGAGGACCGAGTTGAGCGTCAGGGAATTTTGCGATGTACCTGAAATAAACGAACGATTAAAATATTTGAGATTGTTATTAAGTTGTGGAAAGTAGTTACAATAAAGCGGACGACAACATAAATTAATAGTTTGTTTTACTGTGTAATTGTAATATATATTTATTATGTATGTACTTATACATTACGTCATTTGTGTCCAATTGACGGCTAAAGACCGCTCTTGGACGTGTCAAAATAATTGGGTTAGATAGTAAGTCTCGTTACTGAACATACATAGGTAATCAAGAATTAACTGATTGTCAAACTATAAATATATATATAATCAAAATAGAAGCCTAATATTTGGAGTAGTTAGTAATAATAATTCGAAAAGATACGTAGTAAAATTATTCATCGTAATATTCAAATTATCAGTAAAATGTTAAATAATCAAATGAAATCTACGTCATTTTAAACTAAAAGTACAGATATAAGACCAAATAAAATAATCAGACAAAAAGACTACTTTTTAAGTAATTTAAATGGGCACAATATTTGAAAAATCATGGCCCTTGTACTTGTTTCTTTTATAAGAAACCATTTTATTTCTTGTATATTTACATTAATAAAAATCTGATACGTGTTTCTTTATCTATGTGTATTTTTATCCTATCGTGTAAGTATTAAAATTAACACAAATATACCTGGTGTCATTAACTTAAGTATTGGTAAGTTATACAAGAAGTGTTAGTAAACAATTTAACCAAAAATGTTTGGTAGTATCAACATTTTTCTCGATAGGACCTATATTAACGTATTGTAAACCTATATTAACGTATTATATGCAACGAATTTGTAAAATATGCAACGAATTTCATAATATTATTCAATATTTTTTTCCGTGTACGAATTTCAATGGTATTTAAAAAAAATCTTATTTATAATGTCAAACAACCGCGTTCGTCTTAGATTTCGGAATAGTGAGAAGGTTTCTGCATTTGTAGCTGTTTACCACCTAGACCTGGTACGATAATTTAGAGTCTGCCTTGGTGGTCTAATCTGTCCTAAATTCTAGGGCTATACCCCTAATCGCCAACTAGTCCCTTCTTTTAACATAAAAATAGTTCACTTTGTGATACCAGCACCAACTTTTAATATAATATTAAACATGTTGTTTCCTCTAAAAAACCGCCGGGACCCCAGCTCTATAGTGCCTGGATCCGCAGATATGACGTCATCAAAATGGCGGCCGCCGCATTTTGAAAACCCCGAATTATTTCGAAACTCTTAGCCCTATGTAGATGTGCAAAATGTCAAATGAAAGGTATTTAAGTGTTCTACAATAACGCCTTAACATATGCCACCTGACTAGCCCAGTTAAGAAAATATTTAAAAAATGTGAAAATTAAATTTTGAAATAATCCATATTTTGATTATAGTCTGTAAATTACTGATTTTAGACAAAAACTATGTATGACAACAATATCAAAAGGTTTATCAGCTTTTCATAAAAAAACAGTAAATTAATCGGATGGAAAACGTCTTAGTTAAGCCGCTTTTAGCAAGTCGCTGTCTCTCCGCTCGTCGTCTCGCGTTGTTGCCGTCGTAGTCGCGGTCGTTGGCGCTGGTCCCTTCTCTTAGCATAAAAATAGTTAACTTTATGATACCAGCACCAACTTTTAGTATGTTAATAAACATGTTATTCTATCTACAAAATCTTCGGGACCCAAGCTGTATAGTACCTGGATCCGCAGATTTGACGTCATCAAAATGGCGGCCGCCGCATTTTGAAAACCCCGAATTATTTCGAAACTCTTAGCCCTATGTACATATGCAAGTTGTCAAACGAAAGGTAATTAAGTGTTCTATAATAACACTTTAACAAAGGACCACCCAACTAGCCCAGTTAAGAAAATAATAACAAAAAAGTGAAAAATAAATTTCGTAATACAACATATTTTTATTATACTTTGTAAAGAATTCATTTTAGACAAGACCTATGTACAACAAAAATAACAAAAGATTTATCAGCTTTCCATAGAAAAAAACAGTAAACTAATCGGATGGAAAATGCCTTAGTTAAGACGCTCTTAGCATGGCGCTCCCTCTATACTAGCCCGCGCAGGCGTCGCGCGTCGGTGTCAAGTGAACGATATGCTCACCTCTCAGTGCGTAAAGCGCTCTGTCGATCTGCTTTCTGGAATACAATATCCTTAGACCGCCCCCGCATTTAGGACAGCAAGCACCGGGCGGAACGAAGGCCATGCAGTTCTTCTGAGGAAGAGGGGGGCAGGTCACGAAGTCTAGCTTGCATTTGTTGTCGATGCCGTCGCTTATCTGACCAACTGCCATGCAAGGTCCGAAGTAGTCCACCGTTATGAAGCTGGCCCATGCGGCGCATTCAGAGTCGTAAGTATTGCCATTAATGCCGCAAACTTTGCCAGTCTGGAACCAGAGAAATTAATAACTTAGATATAAATGTTTTTCCACATTTCAAAACATACAACAGGCGGACTTATTGCTTAAATTAGAGTCTCTTCCAGCCAACCTTCGTGAAACTAAAAGAATTTAGGTGCCAGTAGAGCAAAATTGATAAAAAACTTAATATTTAGCAAAAATTAATCAAGAGTCTAGGTGCTACGAGGCCGTGTACGAAATCGATGTGGGCCGTGATACCTCTATAATCAATGGTATAATATAACTATAGGTAGGAAGGATTTTCGGAGCCAAAGAGATACGTCCACCCTTTGGAAGCGCTCGGCGGGGACTAGCTGACTTGAGGCGTGAATCGTATCATAGGCGAGTATCATAACGCGAGAATTAGATTGTTTTAAAAGACTTTATTGCCAATTTTAATTAATGTTTTGCATTTTTTTTGAGGAAATGGATTGATATTGAACTAAAGTTTATTTCTGTTGTTTTTATTTTATGAACGAGTGTTCTAAAAGGCCAAAATCAAAAGAAATTCTTCGCCCATTTTCTAAAAAATTTGACAAAGTTAAATATTTTTTTTGTCAACAATTTTATATGAAAGTAGTAAAAAGTGATTCAGTTATTATATAGAGGACTTTCACAACAATACATTGTAATTTTTTCATACCGTTTAGATGTCAAAGATTCGTAATGTCAAACGATTCGTAGTGCGTCTATACGGCGTGGACCCGCTAATCGATGATGCAGTTGATAGCGGAGACGATCAATCCATAGGTAATAAAAAAAACCCTCTAGAATACAAAAAGGATGGTCTAAGCCAGAATCCTATAATTTAATCTAATACCAAAAATTTACTCACGCCAAACGAAAGAGACCACCTCTCGTAGGAATAAATCGGGGACAAGTGCGGACGACTTCTAACTGAACGGCCCAAGCGACCGCCGTCTCTCAATAGGGACGTTTCTTATACGGAGAATTATATTTATTTATTTATTTATTTTCAGGAAAACCAACAGCTAATTATAATTTAACAATGCCGGAGTAACATAGCAGAGAGCCAATTAAAGGGTTTCACGTTTAAATAACGTTGTATAAACATATGTGATCTTTCAATTAAAGCTATCGATTAAGAATGCATCAAAAATTATTCAACAATTAATGCTAAAAAATTCACTGTTCAGCCGCTGCCTAGCTGAGTTAACACTCGTACAGAATATATCAAAGTCAAAGCGTTTAATCATGTCATTGAAATTGTCACTTGTTCGCCACAGAAATGCATTTTGCCTATAGTTGGTACCAGCATGAGGAACATGAAGAGCAGGGTTAAATCTATTGAGTTTGGAAGGAACATGGAGATTAATTTTATTTAATAAGTCAGGACAGTTAATATTATTGGAGGTAATTTTTAGCAAAAAGGTTAAGTCCGCGGTTTCACGCCGCTTAATCAAGGGGAGGATATGAAATTTCTTGCATAAATTGAAATAGTTAGATGAGCTGTATGGGATTTTCAGACGGAAGCAGAGATATTTCATGAACTTCATTTGAATGCGCTCGATTCTGTTTATATATTTGTCATAACAAGGGTTCCATACTTGAGATGCATATTCCAAGATGCTTCTGACAAAAGTGCAGTAAAGGATCTTGAAAGTTTTAGCACGGTGAAAGCAAGCTGCACTCCTCATAACAAAACCTAAAGCTTTGGAAGCTTTAGAAACAATAGATTGAACGTGATTATCGAACAGTAGATGAGAATCATGAATGACACCAAGATCTTTAACCACGCTGCACCTCTGCAAGTTATGAAATTTTAATGAGTATGAGACTAGAGTAAATATTTTTTTACGGGTGTAGGTGACAACGGTGCACTTGGATGGATTGAGGTCAATTTTATTAGAGAGACAGTAACTGTCCAATCTTGAAAGGTCCGCCTGAAGGTCGGCGACATCACCGACCGATTTAATTATTTTGAAAATCTTCATGTCATCAGCAAAACATAGTAAGTGACTATTTAGAAAACAGCTAGCTATATCATTGATGAAAATTAAGAACAGCAATGGACCAAGTAGTGAGCCCTGCGGTACACCGCTAGGGATAGCAACCCAACTAGAAATATAGTTTTTGATGACGATAGCTTGGGAGCGATTATTGATATAGGAGGAGAACCATCGGAGGAGGTCCCCTTGTATACCCATAAACTTAAGCTTGTTCAAGAGTAGTCTGTGGTCAATCCTGTCAAAGGCTTTACTGTAATCAGTGTAGACTACGTCTACTTGATAGCCGTGATCCATAGCTTCAGTCAAGAAGTCATTAAAAAGGATAAGATTGGACACCGTCGAGCGACCCCTGATAAAACCATGTTGCGACGGATTGATAGAGTTTTGGAGAGCGGCATATACTTGGTTATAGACGACTCGTTCGAATATTTTGGCAATAATGCATAATTTCGAAATGGGTCTATAATTAGTAATTTCTGTTTTCGAGCCCTTCTTATGTATGGGTGAAACAAATTGACGACACTTCGCCGGTAATGTTGGGGCCTATCGTACTATGAATGATTTATAGTATCTATATATGGCTGAACCCCAAACATTACAATATGTTATATTCTAAACCTCTTACAGCAAAAATTCACAAACAGTCGCCGGTTTAAGGTCAATTAATCAAAATTATATAACAATTTTCAAAAAAGTAGCTCACTTATTAGACAATAATATAAATGATCTTTTATGTTGTACAATTAAACTTATAGAAATACAGTATTTTAACCTTAAATTCGCGCCTGCAAAATTTCGTTAATTCTTAAGGATTATACTAGAGAAAGAAGCTGAGTAAACTCCTAAAGCTTGAAGTATCTGGTCCAAAATTTCGTACGATTTTATATATTTTAGCGATATCACTGATCATAAAGCCACCATTTATTATTTTATTCTTTTTTCCAGAATTTTATACGTATTTTCTGCGTAAATGAAGTTTTTAGTACAAATGGCACAAACCCTATTTGGGGTTAAGATTGCTAACCCCAGATACGTTAAAAATGCAGAAGTTAAGAATGGTTGCAAATATTAGATAAATAAGTGAGGTCATGTCCAGGCTGATACGAATCAATATGAAATAGCCCTTCAAAGCCAACTTTCGTATCAGAAAGGGGACTTAAGGACGAGGGCTTTGGATCGAGCTACGTACTCAGCGTTTACGAAAATATACCCCTAAGTATAAAGAGACAAAAGTCACAGGAACAATCGCCTGGTGCAACGCGCTAACGAGGAAGTCGGATAGTACAAAACTTCAAAGCAAACGAGGGAGCGATGGAAAAGGACGTCAAAGCTAACTACTTAAGTGAAACACCAAAATAAACATCTTTATTTCACATGTCAACGCGCTTACAAACAAAAACCGACAAATTGACAACTCAGCCAGCAGCAAGAGAAGTAATTAGACAACGACATCACCTCAATCTGTAAACTGGCTCCATCCTTTATGGTGATACACCATTACGCCCTATACATTACCCATACGTCTGGTCGGATCGTGTGTCCATTATTATAGTCTAGAAGATCGTTATTTAAGGAGCTCAGATTTTTGTTTTTTCCTTAGAGTAAGTATATACAAATTGCATAGTTTTAAGCCATTTATACTTTAACAACCAACTCAATCTCAACCGTTTTCAACAGTAAAGTATTCTTATACTAAATCCTAACGCGATTTTCGCTGCGGTAAACGCAAGGGCATCATTGGTGATCAATCTCGAAAACACAGTTGGCAATATCGAAGCAAAGTGACTTTATGAAAAATTCAACAGTCCTATCCCAGTACACCTGCGAACAAGATGGACACGACATCCCAACGCCTTCAAGCTCACCTTCAAGCATCCAACGAGACAGGGTCCATGGTATGCCAGCTCTCTTCTAGCAGACGAAAGGAACTCGCAAAGGTTTCTGTAAGTTTTCCCATCCTTGTCACAAACTGGATCATATTGCTGATTGGCGCAGTTGTTCGTGGTTACTGGAAGAAACACATACGTTATTATAGTTACATAAAAGCTTTCAGATTTCTGTTTAGTGATTTCCATGCAGCTTGCGCCTGATTATCAGTTAGTGTTATTGGTTGCCTTAGCTCATGGATCTTCCCTACTCGAACAGAGAACTACATTGGAAGGCTTCAGTAAATCTACAGTGCGCCAGGGGAACTGCCTCGGGCTACCCTTCGGCGTTTGTGCATCTCTGCAACTGGCAAATTACCGGGAAAGCCTGGAAACATATGTTTCCAAAGACAGTTAGGCGGTGTCAGGGCGAACCCGTCACCCCAAGCTGCTATAAAGACATGTGATCGTTCTTTCAGCCGTGGGATGAGCGTAGAAGGAAGACTTAGAAACAATACAAATCTACTGTCTAGCTATGCCAACATTCCCAACAGAGGCCAACGCCTTACACGAAGCACCGGAAAATGTATCCAACGGGCAGCCTCGCCCCCTGTCTACCAGTTTGAAAGGATATCTCCGTCTGGAATTAACCATCAGGATACCTCTTTCCTTCCGGTTACAGGTTCTAGGTCGTTTGCACGGTCCTCTCCCTTACGTAGCTGTGATAAGGTATCTACCGAATATATAGCGGACCACGGCATCCTAGGCCCGGCTCTTCACCCGGTATCGGGTAATCGAATGGTCGTTTCAAGAGTAGTTGCCATGGATAAGGTTATCAACTGCCCCCGCTCTATAGGAAACAATACTGTTTTCAGACTCCTCCGGCTGTCAGTCGGAATGCTCAATCGATTGGCTGATGCCGCACGGTGCGCAAACCGTCTAGGAGCGTCGAAAAATTGACTCCTAGGGGAAACTAGACATAAAGACAGAGTGCTACCCGGGCCCGCACTTCTGCGTGAAGGCCGCCGAATGGGTGTTGACCCGTGCGCTTGGCCGACACTACACACATGGGTCGTAGTGGCCAAACTGCAACAGGGCCCATGAGCTCCTGTGCAGTGGCAAACTACAGTGTTACATGCGCTCGTTGTGGAAATAAGGATTGTAGTCCCTAAGTCTTCTATTAGGTAACGAACGATTTTGTGCAGCTTGGGTCATAAGATCCACTGTGTTATCCGATCGGTTAAACTCACGATTCAGCTTTGATTCAGTAGCCTCCTCGTGTGGAAGACTACCCCGGGTAGGACTCTCATTGTTCATGCCTCACGGCGGGTGGATCGGTTTCCTCTGGGAGATTGTCTCCCGGCTCTACTGGGCTGTTTGCGCACTGTAAGGTGACAGCCAATTGGTATGTGCACTCTGACTAATTACTGAAGGAGTCGGGAGACTATGGAAATATACTGTTTCCTAAGCAGCCGAGGTGGATGTTGATCTGTTGTCAACCACTATTGAAATGATCAATTGGCTACCTGATCGCGAAATCAGAGCCGGGAAAAAGATGCCAATGGTCCGCGATAAATTCAAACCAAATTACCGCTGAATATACGGCAGATAGAGTTCGCGCAAGTGATTTAAACCCGTAACCAGTTGGGAGATTAAAGGAATCCTGATGGTTAATTACAGATAGAGATTTTCTTCCAAAACTGGTAGTCAGGGGGTAAGGCTGTCCGCTTGTTATTTTTCCAGGTGCCTCGCCATTTGGCGTTGATCTCTGACGGGGATGTTGGCTTAGCTAGATGGTAGATTTGTATTCGTTTCTAAGTCTTCTACGCTCACCTCACTGGAGATAAAACGATTATTATCGTTAAAAACTATTATTATCGGTAACGGGTTCGTCCTTTGTGGTTGACACCTCTAAGAGTCCCTAAGTCTCTGCTTTCACTCTATGGGAGAAATAATGATCTGATTTCGTTATAACTTCCCGAAGTGGCGGTAAACCGCCAACTATTTCGGTCTAAAGACCGTAGTAGTTTTCAGCTTTCAAGTGCGGGTAATAATACTGCGGGAGCGACTTCGAACTGGAACCAGACTAATAGATAGAGAAATACATCCAAATCAGATAGACAGGGCGTGATGGGTACCAGTGGGACTCCTTTCCAATGCCTCGTAGTTTGAGGGTGGCGTTTATTAGACTTGAGGCGTAGATCTGGATCAGTAGATCGTCGTCGTCAAATTCTCTGTGACTAATTTCAAAATGACAAGACGACAATAATCGTTATAATGTCCTGAAACAATGGACAAACTCCAACTTTCAGCTATATTGTACTTACCACATATATGCTGTGGACATGGCTGATGGAGCAGTGAGAGGCAAACAGTAGAACGAGCAACACATGTAGAGTTCCTGTCATGACACACCACTCCCTTGCAAAGGTCTTTGACGGCGCAAGAACCAAATTCGATTTCCTTCTCCAGGAGTTCTGCACATCTATAAATTGGTATAGTATACATTAGTACAAATATTAAAATTTTTATTTAATTTATTTCATAGTATGCCAATGTAATGTACAGCTTAATATTCGAAGATGTGGATTTTTAACCCACAAGACTGGTGCCTTCTCGTGGATCCCATCTTGTCGCCTAGTGGCAACATCTTCTAGGTGGGTAGGTATACTGTAGTATTATTTGGTGAACGCTCAGACGGATACCCATCCTCGTATACCCATCCTGGCCGCGCTAAATGATGCTTAACTTCGGTAACAGCAGGAACTCTAATATTCTATTTCTAATAGTCTGCTAACTGGCATATAAGAATCCGGTGTCAGTAAACCCGGCATCTGTCAATTATATACCTTTGAAGGAGCTGTTACATGATTTGTATGAGAATTAATACCCGGCGCGGTTCATGCAATAATTTGAAGAACTCACTTGGCAAGACAGGCATTCGGGTATGTATTTCCATTGCTAGCGCAGACAGGAACGTGATGCGAGGGACACGCGCAAGGAAGTGATGTGGTAGAATACACATCCCTAGTGGACTCCGAGCATACTCGCTTGCTGCATATCAGCTCACCAGCATAACATGTACAGATGTTGCACTCCAAGTATACTTGCTCTCCTGAAAATGGCCAAAGAAATGTCTTAGAATCTAGGAGAAAATCCTCCTCAAATAAGTTTAATATCTAGAGGTGTCAACAGAATGTGAGAACCCGTCGCCAATTTATAACCGTGAAGTTATAATCTACCGCGATTTGAAGAAACTCGGCAGAATCACCCAAAACCAAAAAAAAAGAATTTACTATATGGACGCCACCTGTCTCTTATAGGGAGAGACGGCAACTATTTTTTTTTTAAATAATAATAATACACAAAAAAAAATTGAGCAGAAAAAAAAGAAAAAAAAATACCCTAAAAAAAACGATCTCAGAGTGTGGGCTAAATACTGATGGGCATTGGATTTGGCCCACAGAAAATCCTTTCCCTCAAAATGCACAAAAGACTAAAGAAAAACACAAGGGTATGTAAAATGTTCGTGTTTAATCGCCACGAAGGCCACCCCTCGTTCCACTCCCGCCTAATCGGCGTGTCACATATGGTCCAGCCAAATAAAACTCTCAGTATTTTCCGGATATGAAGGCAATTTCTTATGGAGTCTTCGAGTTTGAAGAACCCTCACATTAGCAAAAGGTATATTACGTAAAATAACAGAGGTACAGAGGTGCCGCCAAACTGCGATCAAGGGAAAAAGAATCCGTTAAAATCGCGCTGATCCTATATGAAAACCCACCCAAAATGAAATTAAATGCTCACCAGATTATTCACGCACACTTCACATAACAAACATAACCGCTAGGCGGTAAAACTACGGCATTATCCCCTTTACGGAGGTTGCCAACTTCCACCACGAAACTCGCACAACCGCTTTCGCCACATGGTGAATCGCAAAAGGACGATGTTTCGCGAAGAACGCCGATCGTCCCCGTTCAGACGGCCTTTAACGCCGTAAAAGTAAGAAGATAAAAAACGACCCCAGGGAGTTTTAATTATATCAGGTCTTTCTATCACCCGTTAAGTGAAAGCGAAGACTTAGTGGACAACAGCAGTCCACTCTCTAACT